>PVJS01001219.1:85645-102702 GCA_004027185.1 Glis glis
ACATGGTGACTGTATAACCAATTACAGGGCAAATTCTTTTCTTTTTTTTTGGTACTGGGAATTGAACCTAGGGGCATTCTACCTCTATCTTTGAGTTTACACCCCCAGCCCTTATTTATTTATGTATTTATTTATTTATTTATTTATTTATTTATTTATTTTTGTGGTATCAGGGATTGAACCCAGGGGCATTCTACCTCTGAGCTATACCCCTGGCCCTATTTTGAAACCAGGTCTCACGAAGTTGTGGAGGGCCTCACTAATTAGCTGAGGCTGGCCGTGAACCCGGATCCTCCGGTCTCAGCCTCCCAAGTACTGGGATTACAAGCATGGGCCACCACGCCCGGCTTGTATTCATTTATTTTTGAAACAGGGTCTCACTAAGTTGCTGAGGCTGACCTCGAACTTGCGATCCTCCTGTCTCAGCCTCCCAAGTACTGAGATACAGGTGTGTACCACCATGCCTGCCTGCAAATGTGTTTTATAGAAATTAGTGTTTCGCAGAGAGCGACTCTTCAGGGAAGCTGAACTTCATCATTGAGAAGGTTAAAGGGTAGAAATGAGGACACTCTCTTAGTCCATTTTCTGTTTGTGTAACTGAATACCAACACTGAGTAATTGATAAAGAAATTTATTTCTTATACTTCCGAAAGCTGAGGAATCCAAGGTTAAGGGGCCACAGCTCATGAGTGGGAACTTTCTATAGAGCCCCAAGGTCTCACAGGCCATCACCTTGGAACGGAGCAGGTTTGCTAAGTTGGGTTCTCTTCCTATCAGGTCACCAATGCAATCATCAGGGCCCTACTCTGCGACCTCATCTAATCCTAATTACCTCCCAAAGGCCTCACCTCCAAACCATTAATATAGGACTTTGGCGATTAAGTTTCAACATGAGTTTTGGAAGGGGCAAACACCCAGACCATAGCACTATCTTTGCTGTTATATCTCCCCAAACCGAACACATCTCACCTTGACTCCAAAGAACTACGCTGGTAAGAATATTTACTTGAGTATTGTGTGCAAAAGTTATCTTGTTGCCAGGCGTGGTGGCACACGCCTGTAATCCCAGCACTTGGGAGACTGAGACAGGAGGATCACAGGTTTACCACCAGCCTTAGTAACTTAGTGAGGCCCTCTGCAACTTAGTGAGACTGTTTCAAAATAAAAATAAATAGGGCTGGGGGTGTAGCTCAGAGGTAGAATGCTCCTGGGTTCAATCCCCAGCAACATACACACACACACACACACACACACACACACACACACGAAGGAGGAGGAGGAGGAAGAGGAGAAGACAGGTCTAAAGTAGAGGACTAGGAAAAGACTGGCCTGCAGTGCTCTTCAGATACGGAGAATCATCAGTCACATTGAAAGCCTACACAGGGGAGAGTGGCTCTCCAGGAGAATGAGTGTAATGGGGAATCGCAGGGCATTGCAATGTGAAATGCGGGCGCCATGGCAACCACAGGTACATTCAGGGAGGCAAAGGGACTCAAGGGTTTTTAAAGGCAAAATGAGGCATACATGTAAGTTGTTTTGAAATAAGGAGAACATTGCTTTTAGGAGTTTACTGTGGGCGTTGATGTCCGTTTGTTAAGGGAGACGGTGGACCAGGCAAGTGCTTTTGTGCATCTAGTTAGCTGTCCTTGTGAGTCATGGGAGGAAGATGCAGTTTGGAAAGTCCTTGGCAAAAGTTCTGGTTCCCTGCATAAGTGTGTAAGAGCCCTTCAGAGAGCCTTTGTGATAGTTCTTATCATCTCCATGTGAGCACGAGTGCCTCCCTTCTGAGTCTCCTGACTCTATTTTGCTTAAGTTTGACAAAGATGACTCCATCTTGGAATTGAGAACTTTCACGGTCTAATGGTTGGAGTGAAACCAGCAGTGGTCAGGGGTGTAAAGACGTTGGATCTAGGAAAAGAGTCTTGGCTGTGCAGTTGCTGAAGTGCGGCTCTGGCCCAGGGTGGAATCTCCTAGGCCTGGGGAGGCGACCACAGGTATCACTGGCCCTGTGGCAGCACCTCTCAGAGCAGCGGCCCCCCAATGAGGGTCTGTAGAAAGCTCGCCCGAATCTCCTGGGGAGATTTAATAACAATTCCAACACCCGCCTTTGAGAGTCTGGTTCAGCAGGGCCCAGTGAACTGTCTTTTTAACAACGCCCTTTAGGCAATTTTTCACCTACAGTCAGAGTTGGGAAGCAGTGCCTTAGCACAGAGTCTTGCCAAATTTTTTAGCAGAAAAATGCATTCATTAGATAAATTCTTAATCGAACAACCACTATACGTTATGTATTATTCCTAAGCCCTGGGCAAATAGTGTGAATAAGATTGATGGGGTCTTCATAGAATTCCAAAATAGTTTAAAATGAGGGGTGGATTTTTCAGAAAATTTAAAGATTTATTATTTGGATGAAAATGCTAGGTTTTTCTTTTTTCTTTTCTTTTCATTCTTTTATTTTTTCTGAACTCATGAAGCACCATTGGTTCTGTGGTACAGAGTTTGAGAACTATTTTCTCAGAGGCCTGGGAAGCAGCTGGGAGCCATAGAACTAGCTCGGGCTTTTCAGTTTGTTTGTTGATAAGGTGGGTACAATGACATCTACCTTACGTCTTATTGGGAGTAGCAAAGGAACCAAGGGATAAATCATGGGACATAGTGCTTGGTGCATAGCCGGACCTTGTTGAGTTGTTTTCTTTCATTTCTCTTTGCTTGGGAGCAAGATACTCTTTGAGTGGGGGAAAGTTGGAGGAGAAAACAAGAACATTCCTGGAAGAGTCTTTCAAGAGAAACCTGAGGTGTAGGTGGGATAAGAAGAAGCACAAAATGAAGAAGCCAAGAAGGGGCCCCGTTGCTACTGCAGCAATGAGTGACTGCAGGTGGTAAGATGGTACAGCTGGTCTGGGAGTTCCTCAAAAAGTTCAACACAGAGTCACCATATGACCCAGCAGTTCTGCTTCTAGGTATATACCTGAGAGAACAGAATATATACACATATCTATCTATATATCTATCTGTTGCCACACAAACACCTGTATACAAAAGTACACAGGAGCACATTATTCATAATACCCCAAAAGTGGAAACACCCCAGGCCTCCATCAACTGATGAATGAATAAACAAAATAGGCTATGTCTGTATAGTAGAATATTATTCAGCCATAAAAAGGAATGAAGTCAGCCAGGCACAGTGGTATGCGCCATCCCAGTACTTGGGGGGCCGAGGCAGGAGGATCACAGGTTTAAGCCTAGTGCGTGGTAATTTAGAGAGACCCTGTTTCGAAATAAAAATAAAAGGCCTGGGGGTGTAGCTCAGAGGTAGAGTGCCCCTGGGTTTAGTCCTTAGTACCAAGGAAGGAAAGAAGGAAGGAAGGAAGGGAGGGAGGGAGGGAGGGAGGGAGGGAGGGAGGGAGGGAAAGAAAGGGAATAAAATTCTGATACATGCAGTTGTGTAGACGAACCTTGAAAACATGATGCTAAGCGAAAGAAGCCAGACACAAATGTATGATTTCATTTATATGAAATGTTCAGAATAAGACAGTCCATAGAAACAAATGAGATCAGTAATATCCAGGGGCTGAAGGAAGGAGGAGGCAGGAATGACTGCTAAGGGGCATGGGTTTCTTTTTGAGGTGATGAAGATGATCTGAAGTTAGATGGTGGTGGCAGCTGCACAACATTGTGATAAAGTTAAAAGCCGGTGAATTATACACTTAAAAAAGGTGAATTTTATGGTACATGGATTGTATTTCTATATAATATAAATTACTTTCTCTCTCTTTTTAAAATAAAAGCAAGCAACCACAGAAAATAAAGCTAACCCATGTTCTGTGGGTAAAAACTAAGAAAGTGCTCAGAAGCTGTCCTGCATTGACTGGAATCTACAGGAGACTACAGAAAGAGATCAAGGTAGTAAGGTTCAGAGAACAAACCTGGTTGGGCCCCAGACTCTGCCTTCCTTGCTGGGACTTGAAGAATTGAGCAATTTTTCAGAAAAGAGGACTAGGAGACAAACAAAACTATGTTATCATCATTTTTTTCTGGGTTTACATTAACTGTTTACATATGTTTAGATCTGAGCCATAGTGATGGTTGGGTAATTTCCAGATACTTAATTCCTTTTGTTGTTTTTCAAAGACTCAGTTATAGAAGCCTCATTCAGGTTGTTAGGAATACGGCTGCCACGGAGTCCTTGTGCAGTGCAGGTAGGTGGTCTGGAGGGCTAGACACGCACTTCACGTAGCCCTGAGAGGCTTTGCCAGGGGAGAGCTCCCTGAACAAGTCTTACAGGCTCCTGTTGGATGGGCGAGAAAAGTATTTTCAGGAGACACAACTTGAAATTTACATGCTGTGTGAAAATGTGTTAGAGGGACAGAAGGTGTTTTCAAGCAAGAAAAGTTTGGCTTGTTGATGGGAATAGATGCCTGCCAGTGAGTCACAGTTCCACTTGCTGGCTCATCCTTGCCTTCAGGTTTTCTCCTGTGACGGGTCCTAACAATATGCCTTTTTACAGAACGTGTCCTTGTCACTTCTGAGCTGCCACATACACTCTGCTGCACACTTGGGATTACCGCATCAGGGTCTTAAAACTGATTTTAAGAGTCACTTCTTGAAGTTTGCCTTTAGCATTTTGCAAGAAGTGTGCTCACCAGCTGTTTGTTTATACTGTTTCCTGATTGTTTTTTTGCACATTATCAATGAGTAGCGTGCAATTACATCATTACAATGGCAAGTAGTAAACTGAATTCCCTGTAGGGTGTTTCTGGGGGAAAAGGTACTGCTTCTGTTCCTGGTTCCCTGAAGGGACTTCTTGTTTAGACAATCCAGTGGCTCCTGGGAGATGTGGTTCCTCAGGTCAATCACCAAAGCCTAGGCTGTGAACCAGCTTATCGCAAAGGTTCCACCACTGAGACGAGGTTTGCTAAGATTAGTCACTTGAACCTCTTGTTACCCATGCTTCTGACTGTTATCCAGTCATCCTCTCATCCTATACTTATTTTTTCAATTAACACATAAAAATCATATTTATGGGGTGCCATGTGATGTTTTGATACTTGTATGCATTGCTTAATGTTCAAATCAGGGTAAGCATAACTATCTCCTTAAGTATTTATCTTTTTTTGGTGGTAAACACATTCAAAATTCTTTCCTCTGGCTTTTTAAAAAATATACAGTACATTGCTGTTATCTGTAGATACCCTGCTGTGTAATAGCACACCAAGACTTATTTCTCCTATCTCACAGTAACTTAGTGTCCTTTGATCAACCTTTCCCCATCCTCCTCTCCCCCCTACTCTTTTGACAAATATCCCTTTTGCTAGAATTAATGCTGAATTAAAACAACCCCAGTGATCTGGATATAATTAGAACCTTATTTGTTTATTTTTAATGACATCTATATTGAGATAAAATTCACATACAGTGAAAATCACACTTAAAAAGTATACAATGGGCCAGGCGTGGTGGCGCATGCTTGTAATCCCAGTACTTGGGAGGTGGAGACCGGAGGATCTGGGTTCGCAGCCAGCCTCGGCTACTTAGTGAGGCCCTCTGCAACTTTGTGAGACCCGGTTTCAAAATAAAATATAAAAAATAGGGCCGGGGGTATAGCTTGGAGGTAGAATGCCCCTGGGTTCAATCCCTGGTACCGCAAAAAAAAAAAAATTATACAATGAAGTGATTTTTAGTGTGTTCATAGAGTTGTCATAACTATTATCTAATTTTAGAACATT
This sequence comes from Glis glis, assembly GCA_004027185.1. NCBI lineage: Eukaryota > Metazoa > Chordata > Mammalia > Rodentia > Gliridae > Glis > Glis glis. Next base: position 91,372 of record PVJS01001219.1, read on the forward strand.
TTCATCATCCCCAAAAGATACCCGTACCCATTAGCAGTCACACCCTACCTCCCTCAGTCCCTAGCAATTACTATCTACTTGCTGTCTTTATGGATTTGCCTCTTCCGGGTATCTCATACAAACACAACCATGTAACAGTGGTCTTTTGTGTCTGGCTTCTTTCACTTAGTGTAATGCTTTCAAGATTGATTCATGGTATAGCTCATATCAACAACATTCATTCATTCCTCTTTTTAAAAACTGTTTTATCCGGGCGTGGTGGCGCACGCTTGTAATTAATCCCAGTACTTGGGAGGCTGAGACTGGAGGATCCGGGTTCGCGGCCAGCCTCAGCTACTTAGTGAGGCTGTCTGAAACTTAGTGAGACCCTGTTTCAAAATAAAGAATAAAAAATAGTGCTGGGGGTGTAGCTCGGAGGTAGAATGCCCCTGGGTTCAATTCCCAGTACCAAAAAAAAAACTGTTTTAATTGTGATAAATATACATGCATAAAATTTATCATCTTAACCATTTTTAAGTATGCATATCAGTGTGATTGAATACATTCACATTGTTGTTCATCCAATCTCCAGAACTCTTTCATTTTGTAAAAGTAAAACTATACTCAGGTGTGGTGGCGCATGCCTGTGATGCCCAGTACTTGAGAGCGTGAGACAGGAGGATCACAGGTTAAAGGACAGCCTCGGTAATGTAGGGACACTCTCAGCAGTCTAGTGAGACCTTATTTTAAAAAATTAGGGCTGGGAGGAACTTGGAGGTAGAATGCCCCTGGGTTGAATCTCCAGTAACACACATACACACACACACACACAAACAAAAGTAAAAATATAGACAATAAACAACTCCCTATTCTACCTTTCCCCCAGCTCCTGGCAACGACTCTATTTTCTCTCTCTATGAATCTTACTATTCTAGGTACCTCTTGTAATTGTACAGTATTTATCTTCTTGTGACTGACTTATTTCATTTAGCATAATGTCCTTTATATTTATCCGTATTTTAGCATGTTTCTGAATTTCCTTCTTTTAAGGCTGAATATATATCTTGTGTTCAATTCTTTTGGGTGTATACCCAAGAGTGGAATTGCTGAATCATATAGTAGTTCTATTTTTAATTTTTTGAGGAACTACCATACTCTTTTTTTTTTGTGGTACCGGGGATTGAACCCAGGGACGTTTTACCTCTGAGCTACACCCCCGACCCTATTTTTTATACTTTATTTTGAAACCGGGTCTCACGAAGTTGCAGAGGGCCTCACTAAGTAGCTGAGGCTGGCCATGAACCCGGATCCTCCAGTCTCTGCCTCCCAAGTACTGGGATTACAAGCGTGCACCCCCACGCCTGGCATACCATACTCTTTTGTATAGCAGCTACACTATTTTACATTCCCCTCAACAGTGAACAGGGGCACCAAATTTCTCACAGTTGTCTTGAACACTTGTTATTTTCTGTTTTGTTTTTGTTTTTTTGGACAGTAGCCATCCTAATGAGTGTGAGATGGCACTCATTTATTCTTAATCGACATCACACACATTGTGCTAGGTGGGCAGGGAGGAGGCTGTCAGTAAAGAAAGACACAAACAAAATATTAGACATAGTCCTTGCGTCAACCTTGCCATTTTTTTAGGGAAGTAAGATCATAATACGAATGTCAAACTTTATTAAGCAGTTATCACGTGTCAGGCTCTGTGTTAAGTGCTCAATATGTTTTCTCTCACTTAGTTCTTTCCTCAGCCCTGTGAGGTAGATAGGATTGTTGTCCCATCTTCCGGAGAATGAAAGTAGGACATTTCAGCAATTTGCCAAGCGTCTTCCAGAGTTGAAAGCCTAGCTCTCTCTCACTCTGAAGCCTCTGCTTCTTGACCATCCAGAGGATGAATTAGCCTAATCATGTGAGGCTGGAGGAACTTGCCTTTAGAGGTAAGGACCAGAGTTGCCAGGGCCCACATTTGAAATGGTAGTCCTTGTTCTGGTCAGCATTCTTGCAACTACAATCTAAAAGATTGACCACTTAATTTAGAGGAAAGAAGATTTATTTTCTTATGGTTTCAGGTTCAGTCCATGTGAGGCTGGGGACTGTGGATCTCAGGGCATGGCAGTGGGAGGCAGAGAGAGGGAGAGCACATGGGCTGTGTTCTTCACATCATGGAGGCTGGAAGCAAGAGAGAGAGAGCAGGGGGAGGAGGAACCATATATAATCTCCAAGGCTTCACCCCCAGGGATCCACCCCTTCCAGCCACACCATACCTGTCTACCGGGTACCACCCAGGTAAATCCATGACAATGGGTTTATCCACTGCTGGGATTATAACCCTCATGACTCCACTTTATCAACCCTGAATAAGTGAGCTCTTTAGGGGACATTTTATATCTAACTATAACAGTCCTTGATATCATTTTATAACCCCACTATTTGGAGCCACAGCAAAATTAGTTTGTAAATGGAAGGGATGGAAAATTCACTAGACCATCTATTGATATTTTTAGGGAGGAGGAAAAAGTGCCCCAGGCCACCAGCTTGTGTCTTCACCAATGTCTTAGAGATACATAGAAGGAGTGGTGGGAGACCAAGAGCAGGATGCTGGCCTCCTGACAAGTCCAGTTGATGTTTTCTGGGACTGTAATGTTGTTTAAGTCTCACACAGGAGTCTCCTCTTCGCTGAGGCCTTGCTTTTCAAGGTTTCAGTTACCTGTGTTCAACAGCAGTTGGAAAACATTCAATCAAAAAACTCCAGAAATAATTCATAAAGTTTTAAATAATTTTTATTACAGTATATTGTAATAATTATTCTATTTTACTATTATTTACTATTGATAATCTCTTAATATGCCTAAATGATAAATTAAGAACCTAGTCGGGCGTGGTGGTGCATGCCTATAATCCCAGTACATGGGAGGCTGAGACAGGAGGATCGCAGTCAAGGTCAAAATAAAAAATAATAAAAATAGGGTGTAGCTCAGAGGAGAATTCTTACAAACTTTATCACAAGTTTGTAAGGAATAAAAAAAAAGCATAGTATCTGAGTGTTGGAAGAACAAACTGTTTTTCCTCTGATCTCACTCCACAATCAACAGAGAAAACTTCTGTGGCTTCAAAGGGTATGGGACTTCTCCCTGGGAGAAGCAAACAAGCAGGGCCGCAGCTGGGCATCCTCCACCCGATGCGGCCCTCACACCATCAGCCTGGAGTTAGATGTGCCCTAAAAGGAGAGGATGCTACAAAACAATGACAATTAAGCTCGACGAGCTTTCTCTTTTTTGCTTTACACACCTCACGGTAATTGTGCTAGATGAGCCTTCTTACCACTTTTGGTCTCGAAGTGTCCCTGTTTGAGAACAGTTTGTTTCTTGCTCAATAAAACATTCATAGAGAGTTGATGGAAACCAGAATATGTCACTCCAAAATATGCTTTTGAGCTAAAGGCGATTAAGAAGCAGTAAAGGGAGGAAAACCTCTCTATCCTCCCCTCTTCTGTCGAAGGACAGGATATAAATTCTCCATCCCTGGAGACAGCTCTAGACTCTTATCAGCCTGAGATGGAACCACAGGAATCCACAAACAAACCTGACTGCATTAGCTGCCTCCCGTGGACCCACTTTCCCACAGTTTCCCACTGTCGGGGCCCCAAACTACTTTTCTTTGTCCCATCGTTTCCCCACAAATTGGTTGTTCTTTGTTAAAGATGCTGCATAAGCCAGAGGGCAAAGCCATTGCTCTGGGATGCTACTCATTGAGGTTTCTCAGGCATGATGTATGCTGAGAGTGTTAATAAACGGTTTCTATTTTTCTTTTGCTAATTTGTCTTTTGTTATAGTTGTTCCAGTTTAAGAACTATGAGGGGGTTAAGGAAAAAAATTGTATTTCTTTCTGACAAAGTTCTCTGAATTTTCTTTTGACTATGTATATATATATATATATATGTATATATACACATATATATATATATACACACATATATATATACACACACACATATATATATATACACATATATAAATAATATATACAGTCATATATATATTTATATTTCCCTGTGAATATATGAATATTTGAGTTTTCTTTTGGTTATATATAGAAAAGAAATACATATATATATTTCAGTGAATGTATGAATATTTGAAATATGTATACATATATATACACATATATATATGTGAGACATTTTTTCCCATGAGCCATTTTCTTCCTTCTTTGATCATTTATCACAAATACATCCAGACATAAATTGTAGTGGAATTCCATTTCCCTCCAGCAGGATTAGCCCAGGGTCGGGAGTGTGACCCAATTCCAGACGATAAGATGAAAGGGGAAGTCTGTTGTACATCTGGCAAAAACGTTTTTTCTGATTGAGAAACAAAAACAAATCAGAGCATATCAGGCAAAAAGTGATTTCTTTTTGCCCCTTCTCCTCTCCTTCCTGAGGCACTAGCATGAGATGTCGAGCGCGCATTGTCGCGGCCATCTTGTGAGCCCCAGATGACAAACCTAAGGACCAGAAGCCAAAAGGCTGTTGGAGAGGGGCTGCGCCCTGATGAAGTTCCTGGCCAGAACTGCCAGCCTCCAGGATTTTTAAAGGAATGAAATAATAATTTATTATTTTATTTATAAAACAATAAAACTTTGTTTTATTTTTAGTGGTACCAGGGATTGAACCCAGGTCCTCATGTATGTTAGGCAAGTGTTCTACTGTAAGGTTGCGGGTTCGAGTGTTGGGAGAAGTGAGAGACCAGTTCCACCAATCGATAATGCAAAAGCAAAGGAACTTTATTGGCTAGCTCGAGCTAGGGTCCAAGTCTCATCCAGCACAGTGGAGTATTGACCTCCGACCCGAGCTCTAGATCACTCAAGCTTTTATACATTTTGGTTACATATACAGTTGGCAACAGTTAGGGGCATTTGGAGTTCACTGATTGGTTTGTCACACCTGAGGAAGTTGGGGACTTTTCACCATTGTTCTGATAGGCCCCACCAAGCGGTGGTTTCTGTGGGAACATCTCTTGGAACTATTGGTTTAGGCCCTACCATCGTTCTGATAGGCCCCACCGGGCGGTGGTTTCTGTGGGAACATCTCTTGGTTTGGTTTCTGAGAAACAGAAACTCGGGCCTAGCCTAGTTCCTTCAGAAGCACAGCTTGTCATGGCTGTTCTTTGAGCTACATCCCCAGCCCTTTTTATTTTATTTTATTTTATTTTGAGTCAGGGTCTCACTAAGTTGCCCAGGCTGGCCTCAAGCTTATGAGCCTCCTGCCTCAGTCTCCTGAGTAGCTAGGATTACAGGTGTGTACCACTGTGCCCAGCATAAACTTTATTTTTATGAGCAGTTTGAGGTAAAATTGAGAGGAAATAGATTTCCCCTAACTCCCTGCCTCCATATCTGCATAACATCCCCCATTATTGACCTCCCCTGCCAGGGTAATACATTTACTACAATCAATGGACCTACATTGACACATAATGCACCCAAAGTCCATAGTTTATGTTAGGGGTCACTCTTTTTCTTTTTTCTTTTTTTTTTTTTTGTACTGGGTATTGAACCCAGGGGCATTCTAACTGCAAGCTATACCCTCAGCCCTATTTTATTTTACTTTTTATTTTGACACAGGGTCTTGCTAAGTTGCTGAGGGCCTTGCTAAATTGCTGAGGCTGGCCTCAAACCTGTGATCCTCCTGTCTCAGCCTCCCAAGTACTGGGATTACAGATATATGCTACCATGCCTGGTTAGGGTTCACTCTTCATGTTATATATTCTGTGGGTTTGAGCAAAGGTATAAAACACATGTTCACTATTATAATACAGAGTAGTTTCACTGCCCTAAAAATCCTTTGTGCTCTGCCTATTCATCCCTCTTCCCCTGTACCCCCTGCAACCACTGATTTCTTTACTGTCTCCATAGTTTCTCTTTTCCCACAATGTCCAAACTTCTTTCTATTGCAGACAAATAAGGTCAACAATGTTTAAACTAATGCTACTGGTTAGGAATTCTGTTAGCTGCACCCAAATTCATCTGAATGGAATCATTCCCTAACTAGATTTAAGTTCCTTGAGGAAAGAATACTGTATTTAATTTCTTTTTTTTTTTTTTTTTTTTTTGCGGTACCAGGGATTGAACCCAGGGGCGTTCTACCTCTGCGCTACACCCCCGGCCCTATTTTTTATACTTTATTTTGAAACTGGGTCTCACAAAGTTGCAGAGGGCCTCACTAGGTAGAGAGAGAGAGAGAGAGAGAGAGAGAGAGAGAGAGAGATGAGGCTGGCAGCGAACCTGGATCCTCCGATCTCTGCCTCCCAAAGTACCGGGATTACAAGTGTGCGCCGCCACGCCCGGCCTGTATTTAATTTCTTTGTGTCTCTTACATCATGAAATATTTTCTTGCATAGGGTAGGCACAAATTTGTTGAATTAATAAGTGAATGGACAGAAGAATAAATAATAGCCACCCAACATGCTGTCTCCTAAAACATTGGTCAACATAGCTGTGAATTGGGTGGGGCGTCCTATAGTCAACCCACATTACAACAGGCTGATGGGATGAAAGAGTCTTAAAGCTGGAATAGATCATATGGCTCTGGATCACTGGGTCCAACCCTCTCCTTTTACAAATAAAGAACTAGAGATGAAGTGCTTCATCAATTTTTGTTAATGACGAATACAGTGCTAGGTTGTCCTGCTCCCATCCGAAGGTCTTTCCATTCCATTGTGCTTGTTGTCTTGGCTGTTGGGACTAACCCAGGACCCTCCATCCCAGAAAAGCTCCAGGCTCTCCACATTAGTTCTGCAGTAATTTGTGGCCTAGGTCCACTTGAGGACCAACCCTCCTGACTCTACAAAGTAGTGGCAAGGACCAGCAGGCTCCCATGTAGGAGGGCTTGTGCAGGCATCATGAGCATTCAGGAAGGAAATTGGGGGCTCCAGTAGGAGTTGTAGTTTCAAAGCTGGCTTGAACAAAATGGGAGTGGAAAGGCATGTAGAAGGCAGAACTTCCAGTTTTTCTGTGGGTTCTCCAAGTCCAGACCACCACAGAGAGGTTCCCTGGGGGCAGTTGCCTCTATATCAGCCCTGATTTAGAGTCAGTATTATTCTACTGGGGGTGTCCCTCCCTCCCTCCCTCCCTTCCTTCCTTCCTTCATTTTGTGGTGCTGGGGACTGAACCCAGGGGGTGTTCTACCTCTGAGCTATACCCCCAGCCCTTTCTATTTTTTTTGTTTTGAAACAGGGTCTTATTAGGTTGCTGAGAGTCTCACTACATTGCTGAAGCTGTCCTCTAACCTATGATCTCCTGTTTCAGCCTTTCAATTCTTGGGATTACAGGCATGAGCCACCACACCTGGCCTCTACTAGGTAGGTTTTTAGGATTACTGTTATAGTCAGTTTTATGCACCAATTTAGTCAAACACTAGTCTGGATATTGCTGTGAAGGTATTTTAGTTTTTTTTTTAAACAGGGTCTCACTAAGTTGCTGGGGGCCTCGCTAAGTTGCTGGGGGCCTCGCTAAGTTGCTGGGGGCCTCGCTAAGTTGCTGAGGCTTGCCTTGAACCTGTGACCCTCCTGTCTCAGCCTCCCAAGTACTAAGATTACAGGCATGTGCCACCATGCCCAGCTAAATCAGTAGATTTTGAATAATGCAGTTCACCCCCCATAATGTGGGTGAGCCTCATTTGATCAATTGAAACCCTTAAGAGAAAAGACTGAGGTCCTTCATGGAACAGGGAATTCTGCCTGCAGATTGCCTTAGACTTGGGCCGCAGCATCAATTCTTCCTTGGGTCTCCAGCCTGCTGACCTGCCTGGCAAATTTCAAACTTGCCAGCACTCACAATCACAAGATAAAATCGCTATCTCTTTCTCTCTCTCTCTACACACACACACACACACACACACACTCACACACACTACATGTTAGAAACGGCTTTTAGGGCAGCCACAAATAAAAACTCATGAAAACAAAAGTAACTCGGCCAGGCAATTTATTTCTGTGCAGAAGGGTGCAAGCACACTGGGTGGGCAGTTCACTCAGCCTTTTATCTCCTAATGTGAAGGCCTCTGCACCGTTCCCCATTGGCTGGAGTATGGCTTTTACAATCTAATCCAGTTGGCTAGTTTCCACTGGGCAGATTTTACAAAAGGAGAAACATGAAACCAGTATGGTTGGGAGTGGAACATACAGACACATGTACAAAAGTTACAAAATGGATGCCGGGGCTACAGTTACAAAATGGAAACCCGACAGTTTCTATTCTATGTGATCTTGTAACTTTGATAAAAAAGATTGTTTTCTTTTCTTACACACACACACAAACACACACACACACCGTGTGCATCCTAGTATTTCTGTTTCTTTGGAGAACCCTGATTAATACAAGTACCTTAAAGTCCAAAGATATATGGCCATTGTAGTCCTTATAATTCTTCTTAAAATTCTGTATTGGGAGGAGATTTACAGCTGGTCGTGGGGGTTAGCATAGCCCTGAGGCCCAATCTCATGGGGACAAGGCTGCAGGAAAAACTAACAGGAGGCATGGAAGGAAGCACAATGCACACTGACAACCCTATTTAAACAGTTCCAGGAATCTGTACAGCAGCCTGCCTTTAAAGAGCCTTTTAAAAATGGTGTTCTTGTCCCTCATTGTAGCTTTCTGTCGATTCATCCTTCCACTGTTGTTTGTTTTTCTCACTGTAGTGAGGAATCTGCAAAAGAGCAGCCTCTCCCCACAGCCGCAGACTTGTTCAGGGGGAGACAGCCTGGGAAACAATGACACGCTCTGGGAATTAATGGTCCATCTCTGTTCTATCCCAGAGCTAATCACTGAGCCAGCTGTACAGGAGGCAGCGGGAGTGAGGTGGGGGTGGGGCTGAAGTATCCTCAGAAGCCCAGCTTGAAGCAATGAAAAATTGATGTTAGCAGAGGAGAGAGCTGCTGAGCCGCAGCTGCAGGCAGAGCCAGTAGGGATGGGGATAGGGCTGGAGGAGGGGGAGAAGGTGGGGATGGCAGGCCTGGGCCAGGCACCCTGCACTTCCTCTCTACTGACAGGGGTAGTTATTGTCTCTGAAACTGTCATGGATAAGAGACACACAAGAAATGACACTAATGTGCAGATTTGAATGTATCACTATGAATCTCACTCTCATGTACAATTACAATACAAACTAGAAAAAATAAAAAAGAAAGAAAGAAAAAGAAATGAGCTGGGTGCATTGGCTCATGCCTGTAATCCCAGGACTTGGGAGGCTGAGGCTGAGAACAGGAGGAGCATAGGTTCAAGGCCAGCCTCAGCAACTTACCAAGACCCTGTTTCAAAATAAAAATCGTGCCAGATGTAGTTCAGGGGTAGAATGCCCTTGGGTTTAGTCCCGATACCATAAAATGAATGAATGAATGAATGAATGAATGAATAAACAAATACAAAATAAAAGGGGCTGAGGGTGTAGCTTGGAGATAGAATGCCCGTGGGTTCAATCTCCAGTACACCCCCAAAAAAAGAAAGAAATGGCACTAATCACCTTCCTACCTTGTTATGAGTGTCTCTGAAGCTACACTAATTCCCATTACACTTTGGATCTGGAATGTTCCCCAAAGGCTGGTGTGTTGAAGACTTGGTTCCTAGCCGGTGGTGGTATTGGGAAATGGTGGAGCCTTTAGGAGGTGGGCCTCATGGGAGGAAGTGGGCCGCTGCGACCATGCCTTTGAAGGGTATATTTTGGCCCCAGCTCCTTTCTGTCTCTCTGTGCTTCCTGGCTGCTATGAGGTGAGCAGCTCTGCTCTGCCACATCTCCCTACCATGAGGTTCTGCCTCACCACAGGCCCAATGCGATGGGGCCAAGTGACCGCGGATTGAAGCCATGAGCCAAAAGAAATCTTTCCTCCTTTTAAGTTGTTTATCTCTGGTATTTTGTCACAGTGATGAAAAGCTGACTCATACAACTGCTAGCTTTGGTACCTAGATAAACTAACGCTTATTGTTGTATTGCTGTATGAGCTGAAATTACAAACACACACACACACACACACACACACACACACACACACACACATACTTTATAAATTTCTATATATATGAACTTTTCGCTTTATGTATATATGTAAGGTTCAGCACTTCAAAAACTTTGCACCTATCTAATAATTGCCATTGAAATTCCCTAAATTATAAACTTTAAAAGATTATTAGTTGTAGCTGTTGGCATCATTTTCAGACAGGAAGGGTAGAAGGAGGGGACATCTGCAGGTGAGTTTTTGGGGATGGAGAGGTGTTTAATGTTTTAGAAGTCTCTGTGAGAGGCACCACAGGCCCTTTTTTTGTTTGTTTGTTTTGGTTATTTTTGGTATTGGAGGTTGAACCCAGAGGCATTCTACTTCAAAGATACACTCTTAGTCCTGTTTTATTTTTTATTTTGAAACAGGGCCTTGCTAAGTTGCTGAGGCTGCCCTTGAACTTGCAGTCCTCCTGTCAAAGCCTCCTAAGTACTGGGATTACAGGTGTGTGCCACCATACCTGGCTAAGGGCAGTCCCTTAACTCCCCCGTCCCCTGCTAAGTTCAGAGCTTCCATAAAATACATAAAAACACATTTGTAATATAGTTTTGGATATTATTTTAGGATCTCTGGAGTGAGGAGTTACTGTTCTGTGATATGTCACTCTGAAGAATTCTCTTGCCTTCCTTCTCATTCAGAGTTCACAGGAATTTTGCGATGGGAGAGTTACTGGGATTGAGTCACCTGAAGCCCTGACCACTCCCAGAAGCTGTGGTTCTCAGTCAGGGACTCCCCCACCCCAAGGGCATTTGGCAATATTTGGGGACATTTTCTGGTTGTCACCATTGAGGCAAGGGTGTCACTGGCATCCTGTGGGGAGAGGCCAAAGATGCTACCAAATATCCCACAATGCACAGCAGAGGCCCCATAGCAAAGAATGATCTGACCCAAGGGCAAGAGTGTTGGGTTGAGGAAACCTGCCCAAGAGCAAGTCCCAGACCCCTCTTTCCAATCCTCACCTGGAACATGAGCATAAAGTGTTGTTATCAGACATCTCTACATCTCTGCTTTTTTTTTTTTTTTTTTTTTTGCGGTACCAGGGATTAAACCCAGGGGCGTTCTACCACCGTGCTACACCCCCAGCCCTATTTTTTTATATACTTTATTTTTATTTATTTATTTATTTTTTTGCGGTACCGGGGATTGAACGCAGGGGCGTTCTACCTCCGCGCAACGCCCCTGGCCCTATTTTTTGTACTTTATTTTGAAACCGGGTCTCACGAAGTTGCGGAGGGCCTCGCTAGGTAGGTAGAGAGAGAGAGAGAGACAGGGAGAGAGAGAGAGAGAGAGAGAGAGAGAGAGAGAG
>PVJS01001220.1:0-18072 GCA_004027185.1 Glis glis
TTTTTTTTTTTTGCGGTACCAGGGATTGAACCCAGGGGCGTTCTACCTCCATGCTACACTCCCAGCCCTATTTTTTTATACTTTATTTTGAAACCGGGTCTCACAGAGTTGCGGAGGGCCTCACTAAGTAGAGAGAGAGAGAGCACGAGAGAGCTGAGGCTGGCCGCGAACCCGGATCCTCCGGTCTCTGCCTCCCAAAGTACTTGGATTACAAGTGTGCACCACCACGCCCGGCTAAAATAATGATCTTTTGAAAGTACTGAAAGGAAGGCAGAATGTCATCATATAACATAGAATATAGTAGGTCCCTACTCCAAAAGTCACAAAGACCCCTTGCCTTCATCATTCAAGGTCAGATTGGAGACTTCAGATGACCCCAGATTGTAAGAGACTCCAGAAATAAAAAATGCTTTTGAGGTTTTGGGGAACAGATAAAACATTAAGCAGGAAGACAAATCATTGGATTTTAACTCAGGAAAAATGTATATTCTTCTCACTCTTCTTTGGCCCATACTAATGCAATGAAATGCAGGAGCAGAATTGTCATCAAGTTTACTGCTCGTCCTGACTTTGCATTCATTCATCATTCATTTGTCCATGTACTTACTCATTCTTTAAACAAGTCAGTTAGCTGGGCACAGTGGCACACGCCTATAATCCCAGGCCTGGGGAGGCTGAGACAGGAGGATCACAGGTTCAAGGATAGCCTCATCAACTTAGCAAGACTTTCAGCAACCTAGAGAGACCCTTTTTCAAAATAAAAAATAAAAGGGGTTGGGGTGTATCTCAGAGGTAGAATGCCCCTGGGTTCAATCCCCAGCACCAAAAAACAAAACAAACAAAAAACTAAGTCATTTGCTTTCTGAAGTTGGATACTGTGTCTGGTTTATTTTTGGAATGTCCTCCTCCCTCATTACCCCAAGTTTTACTCATTAGTAGATACTTATTGAATTAGGTGGTTGCAGACATGTCACATATATCTTTGAAATTCCTATTTCTTTTTCCATTTCAAAACAGTCTAGTGATGCTTGTCACCTTCAAAATATGGAAAATTTGCCTGATTGAGGGTCAGAGATAGGCAGAGATTGAGTCGGCAGTTTACTGATTTCAAAAACAAGTTTAGATCACGTTCAAAAAGAAACTTTTCGACATTGACAATAAGTGGTATTTAGCACAAAGTTCTCGGGACACATGTACAGTAGCGTTTTATTGTTCTTTGGAGCCCCTTGTTTTGTAAGGACAAACATCCCACCTCCCTCGACACAGGAAACGACTGAGTTCTGAAAACAAGAGAACATGGTGACCTGGTATTGGTTGAGCGGTTGGCAGAAAAGCACTTTTTTCTAGGGTAGAAAAAGATTAGTGATGACATGGGAAAAGCACTCTAGGGACCGGGCATTCTCCATGTGTGCACTCCAGTCTTTGGAGTGGTTGTCGCTCCTTATCTTGGTGAACAAGAGGACCTGTTTGCTCGGAGGCCACTGCCCCCTCCATGTCAACGTGCATGACCTCAACAATGACTCACTTGGACCTGGAAACCCACCTGCCTTGCTGAAGGTGCCTGTGGCTGCAGGTCTCAGAGACCAGAGCAAAGTTCTGCCATCAGCAAGTGCTTCATAGTCTGCGTAGGAACTCAGCGCAACCGAAGCTGGTTGACCTTTTATTTTTTATTCATGGGCTGAGTCCTGGGCTTTGAGTTGCCTGTGGAACAGTCCAGTTTGGTGTTATATGGAACATCTGAATCACAGCCACCCCGTGTCTTCCCCTGAGAAGGCATCTGGAAGAAGGTCACCTTCCTCAGCTTTGAAAACACCTCTGCCCTTCACCTTGGTTGAAGATGGCCTTGTGAAAGGCCACAGGGGCCAGCCAGGTACGGGAAGAGCTTCCAGGGGGACCTGAGCACAGGAGACAGATGGAGGGGCCTCAGTTGCATAAAGACAGAATTCCCAAGTCTAAGGCTGGTAGGATGTTAGTGAGGCCATTTTTCCCCAGGGAGGTTAGAGATGGCTGACTCTGGAAACAATTATTCTTATTATTTTAATAAAGAAATTCATTCCTGGATTTCCTTAAGGGCTGAGCTTTCTAGATGTGGCAGTGGGTAGAAACAGGCAACTGTCTCCTATTTCCTTTATTTTAGGGGTTAGGAGAAAAGAGAAGAAGGCCACCCACACACAAAACCTATGGTCACGGGAGGATTTGCTTTAGGGCTCCAAGCCTAGTAACTTCAACTATGGGAGACAGCGGGTACTAACCTGGCCAAATTATGAGTTTGGGCGAGAATTCAGTCCCCTGTCTCTGAACAGGGAGATACTATCTTCACAGACACAGGCTGTCCTCCTAGCTGCCACCAGACTCATGAATCCCAGAGAGGTGACGGTGACAATCTGTCCAGGAGTCCACTGCCAAGACCAAGTGCCCTTCCTTTCCCTTGCACATGACGGGGATGACTCATAGGCATGGTGGGGCAAAGCCTGCTTCTCGGGAGCTACTTTCACAAATGTGCTTGTGGCTCCTGGGCTTTTTCACCAGGGACCTTGAATTTCAGCACCCAGGGGGCAACCCTGGCTGCCAACTACCTCATCTATTAATAGAGAGGCAGCAAAGCCTTGGGGGTAGGTGTGTGGAGGAAGAAAATGACTGAAAACCAATTCTTTTCTGGCCTTCCCATCTCCACCACTCAACTTCACCCCAGGACCCTTGCTCTGCGTAACCCAATCCTCAGAGGCCGATTGCCTTCTTTTATGAGGAAAGCAGTTGGGCAACCTTGAATCTTGTGATCTGATTGTGGTTTCAATCTCCACAAATCCCACTGAGGTACTGAGACATGTCTGCTGACTAACTGGGTCTAGATTTCAGGGGACAAAATGTTCATCATGAAGAGAGAAGATACAAAAAAAAATTAAAATCCAGGCATGGTGGCACACTCCTGTAATTCCAGTACTTGGGAGGCTGAGACAGGAGGGTCACAGGTTCAAGGGCAGCCTCAGCAACTTGGTGAGACCCTGTTTCAAAAATAAATAATATAAAGGGCTGGGGGTGTAGCTCACGGGTAGAATGCCCCTGGGTTCTCAATCCCCAGTACCAAAAAACAAAAATAACAAACCATTCCTTCTTTATTTGCCAAAGCTTTAGTACTTAACACCATCCCTGAATTCAAAGTCTTAGGACTTTGAAAGTGTAAGTTCTTTGGAAGAATCCATCTCCTTCTAAAAAACAGATCTGAGTGCGCTCTCTTCGGCCATATGCCTGTGGTGGCTCCTCTAATCTTAGCGCTTAGAATGCATTCAGAGGTCTTGTGTGCACATCTGGCTGAGCTTCAGAAAGAGTAAGTAGCTTGGGGCAGTGTCGGAATCAAAGCCCAGTTTCCAGATTTCTGGCCCCGTGCTTCTCTGCTAGTAGTATTATGTCAAGGGAGGAGAGGGCCCAAAGGGAACTCCATTACAGCAGTCATGCATCGATAGTTATGTGGCAGTGGGTAGAAACAGGCAATTGTCTCCTGTTTTCTTTGTTTTAGGGGTTAGGAGAAGAAAGAAGAAGGCCACCCACACGCAAAACCTATGGTCACGGGATGATTTGCTTTAGGGCTCCAAGCCTAGTAACTTCAACTATGGGAGACAGCGGGTACTAACCTGGCCAAATTATGAGTTTGGGCGAGAATTCAGCCCCCTGTCTCTGAACAGGGAGATACTATCTCCACAGACACAGGCTGTCCTCCTAGCTGCCACCAGACTCATGAATCCCAGAGAGGTGTCAGTGAAAATCAGTCCAGAAGTTCACTGCCATCAATATTTATTATATTATTATTATTATATAAGAATAGTTATTATATGGGAAAGCTCCCTGTACAGTTCTAGAGAAGGGGCTGTGTCGCTAACGACCTGTGTTGTTAAGGTGGAGAGTGTACATTCTGCATTTCGCTCCAGTACCCTGGATACAGGATTCCCTTAGAGAGTTACTAATTCTCATAACTGAGTGTAATGGGGGCAGGGGCTCCAGGATAGTTTGAGTAGTGGGTTTGAAGCTTGTAACTCTCCTGATATTGGGATCTAAAAAAAAAAAAAAAAAGGGAAGGCTTTCAGCAGAACTGTGTAGATAGATGGTTTTAGAAATTCTTGGTTGGAAAGAATTCTTGGTTAGAAAGAAAAATAGTAACTTGCACCTTGGTTCATATACTTAACGGGTAATATAAGGCAGAGAATTTCAGATGTACATTCCTATAGATTATCATATATACCAACCAAAAGACTGCACCATTCCAGGTAAAAGAAATGGTTTGTCCCTATATGTATCTGCACTTATGAGCTTTCTTCTTCTTCTTCTCTTCCTCCTCTTCTTCTTCTTCTCTTTTTTTCTTTTTTGGTACCCAGGAGCATTCTATCTATATACCCTATTTCTACATCTATTCTATACACCCCAGCCCCCCCCTTTTTTTGAAACAGGGTCTTGCGAAATTGCTGAGGCTGGCCTTGAACTTCTGATCCTCCTGTCTCAGCCTCCCAAGTACTAGGATTACAGGCATGCTCCACCATGCCCAGCCTGGGCTCTATTCTTCGGTGATGACTTTGGTTCTAACTCCTGTCAATAGGATTTGCCATGAGTCCACAATGAAATGAGTATGGGTAAGAAGAATTCTGGCCAAAACTTGCCGGATGATCCTCTTAGGAAGGAAGTCCCCTTTAGTCTGAGACTGTGACCTTCCTATCTTTTTGGTATTAAAACACCCTTATTTAACAGACTGATGGTGATAATTGGGAGTGGGTATTTGAGGTTTAGATTCCTACTGGAGAAGATTACAAGTAACAAATCCATATGATCCACCCCCTGCCCCCGGCTCCTGCTTTCAGAGTGCATTGGTCCATAAAATCCAAGTAACTGAGACCAACTGGTCTACCCAGCTCCTTGTGTGCCAACAGACACATCATAGTCTCCTGCTCCCTATCTGGAGAAAAGTCTACAATCCTACCTTGCAGGCTTTTCCAGTATTTACCTCCTGCCCCTGAGGGGAAGCTGTAAACCTTTTCCTCACCTGTGCCTTCTCTGCTGGATGCCTCCTTTCTTACCTCTTCTCAAGGAAGCCTTCTGATACGTTTTACAAGGGAGCTGACTTGCTTTTCCCCCTCTGGGCTGCCCAAACACCTCGTCCATATTTTCTTATAACACTTAACATGATAAAAGAGAATTATGTGAACGGACCTTTTTCTCACTAAGCTGTGAGGTCCCTGACAGCTTATCTCTTTTTTATCTTTTTTGGCCACTACTAAGCATAGTGCCTGCTAAATTTGTTGAATGAATAAGCGTCCTGAATCTCAGGTTGCAGTTAAAACCTATTGTCTCCTTTGTCTCCTTCAGTAGCAATAAGCAGGTCCTCACACATAATAACTATTGACGCATGACTGCTGTAACGGAGTTCCTTTTGGCCCTCTCTTCCCTTGACATAATACTACTAGCAGAGAAGCACGGGGCCAGAAATCTGGAGACTGGGTTTTGATTCTGACACTGCCCCAAGCCACTTACTCTTTTGGAAACTCATTTTTCTATCTGTAAAAGAAAGTGATTGATAGTATCTCAAAAGTTATCATTTTCAACATCCTGTGGGGGAAGGAGGGGAGGGAGGGGACCTCAGAGGTGACAAGCTGACTATTCTCCAAGGAGTTTCACAAAGTCATTTTGAACCTTAATTTCAATTTTGTTTGTTTTTCCTTAGCTTTTTTTTGTTCGTTTGTGTTTTGTTTTGTTTTGTTTTGGTGCTGGAGATGGAACCCAGAACCTCAAGCATGCTAAGCATGCACTCTACTACTGAGCTACACTGCTTAGCCAGTAGTTGGGGATCGAACTCAGGGTCTTGCTCATGCTAGGCAAGCACTCTACCACTGAGCTCCAGCTCCAACCTGGTTATCCCTAAGTGGGATGTTAATATGAACCTTGGCTCTATCTTCTAGGAGCTGTGTAATACGGAGCAAGATCCCTCTCTGGCCTTCAGTTTTTCTCACCAGCTAAATGTTTATAATAATCCTTCTGTCATGTTATTGAGAAAATAAAGTGAGAAGGTGTATGTAACGTGTGTGTGCAGTGCATCTAGCCTGGTGCCTCGCATAGAATAAGTGTCCAACACAAGCTGTTCCCCATCATTTCCCTTTATTGCAGGGAGCCTTTTCATGACTATCCAAGACCCAATTTAAATATGATAAACTCATCCATACTTTGGTATTAGAGACTCAGAATTCTTCACCTTCCCTTCCCCAAATCCACCTCTATGTCTACTTTGAAAAAGAGGCTCAGAGAGGGCAATGCCAATATCTATCCCACAGCAATTTGGTAATGATGGCATTTTAGGAGTGAAGGTTTGGGGGGAGAATAGAGATTTCATCAGTTTTAGGCCAACCCCTATAGAGGTCAGCCAAGAGTATTGGGTGACGAGTGAGCTTGTGGGGGGGTGGGGGTCATACTGGGGATTGAACCTAGGGGCATTCTACCTCAGAACTATACCTCCAGTCATTTTTTATTTTGAAACAGGGTCTCGCTAAGTTGCTGAGAGTCTCACTAAGTTGCAGGGCTGTCCTCCAAACCTGCAATCCTCCTGTCTCAGCCTCCCAAGAACTGGGATTATAGGCATGTACCACCACGACCCGCTGATGAGAGAGCTTTAAATGTACTAAATCACAACACTATACACATGTATAGTGTTGGGGTGATTAGATATTCATCAGGGGTGTATCCTGCTGCTTCGCTCCCCTGTTAGAATAAAAATAACCCCAGCAGCGGCTGGTTAACTCTTTCCAGGCCCACCACCAGCAGACACGTCGCAAGTCATCATGTACCCCTGACATCCTGGGTAGAAAGATCTAGGCTGAGGTTTTTTTCAAATGTGGAATTTCAGTCCCCTCCTGGCTTTTTCTCCGAGAGACCTGGAAGAGATTACCATGAAGACTCGGAAGCTGGAGCTCGCAGCTGGTTTTGGTTTACGCGTTCATGGGTCCGCTCATTCATTCGTTCAGCTGCAAGAAATTGAAAGAGCTTTCTCAGCCATGGATTTAAAATAATGGATAATGTGCTCGCTTCGGCAGCACACATACTAAAATTGGAACGATACAGAGAAGATTAGCATGGCCCTGCGCAAGGATGACACGCAAATTCGTGAAGCGTTCCATATTTTTAAAAAAAATAAATAAATAAAAAAAAATAAAATAATGGATAATAAATGACCTGGCTTAGCTTCCAGCCCCCTACAGTAGGAGTCAGATGAAACCAACAGAAGTAAAATTAGAAGTAAATGCAATGTAGAGCCGGGCGTGGTGGCGCACGCCTATAATCCCAGTACTTGAGAGGCCGAGACAGGAGGATCGCAGGTTAGAGGCCAGCCTCAGCAATTTAGCAAGACCCTGTTTCAAAATAAAAAATAAAATAGGGCTGGGGATGTAGTTTGGAGGTAGGATGCCCCTGGGTTCAATACCCTTTACCACAAATAATAGTGATAATGAAAATAATAATAATAGTAGTAATGATACGTGAAAGCAGCTTAGGAGGGCGTGCAGGATGAGGAGGGAGAGCTGGTCCCAGCCTTGCTGGCGGTTGGGGTCTGTGGGCTGCAGTTATCCTGCTCGCTTCTTACGTGCCTGGTACCGGGCTGCCCTTCCCAGACATTCTGTCACTCTGCATCACAGGTTCAGCCTCCTCCCATTTTTTCTAGAAGGCTCACAGACATTAAGGACTATATATGTTACTCCCGTCTAAAAGGTAGTGGAGCCAGAAGCCAAAGCCCATCTGTCTGGTCACAGTGTCCCCCACCTCTGCCTCTGGGAGCATGTGGTCTTAAGCTACAGATAATGGTGCCAGTCCCTGACATGGCTGAAAATAAAGGTTCCCAAGTGGAAGTGGCAGTGGGTGAGCCGCCCAGGAGGGCCTGCTGGGAGCACGGCGGGGAAAGAATCTGTGGACCATGAAAACACAGGATAGCCGGGCCGCGCACCACTTCCCTAGCGTTTCCACGTTTATCCCACAGGACAGAGACCCTCGGCACCAAGGCTTTGGTCTGGGATGGACAGAGAGCTGGTGGAGAAGTCATGGAAATACCTAGGCTTATGTCCTGGATTTTTCAGGGACAATTTTAATCGTAAAATCATCCATTTCAGCCAGGTGTGGTGGTGCATGCCTATAATCCCAGTACCGGGGAGACTGAGACAGGAAGAGCACAGGTTTGAGGCCAGCCTGAGCAACTTAGAGAGGACCCTCAGCAACTTAGCAAGACCCTGTTTCAAAATAAAAAAATAAAAAGGGCTGGGGGTGTAGATCAGGGGGTAGAATGCCTCTGGGTTCAATTCCAAGCACCGAAAAAAAAAAAAAGGCACCAGGTGGTTCTGTTGTAACTATCCACGACAAGGTGGTCACCTGAGTCCTAGGGAGGCTCACAACACTTGGACAGAGTGAAGTTGAGCACGGGCCAGGATGTGGAATTGTTGAGTAGTTCCAGAGGGAGGCAGGGAAGACCGAGCACTTGCAACCCTTAAGTGCCTTGCAAGGGCACATTCTAGTCTGTGGAAGTTGGGTGTGGTGATGCACGCCTGAATTCCAGGCCTTGGGAGGCTGAGACAGGAAGATCACAGGTCTGAGGCCAACCTCAGCAATGTAGCAAGATCCTTAGCAACTTAGCAAGACCCCATTTCAAAAGAAAAAAAAATAGTCTGTTGAGCACGCTGCATGGGGCCCTTCAGCCTAGCCTCAGCCTTATTATTACCTGATTCTGTGTAGCGGGCACAGACACATGTGGGTAAAGGATTCAGTTTCCTAATAAAACTGCTTTCCTGTGCATAAGTTTGGGCAACTCACCTCTGTCCTCAGCTTTCAGTTTTTCCGTCTCATGGAATTCCAATCCTGCCTTTGATGTCCCTTGACCACACCTCCCCCTCCACAGATACTAGAACAATGGGCTAGAAGCAGCCCTGGGATCATTCTGTCCATCCCTCTGCCTCCAGCCAAGTTCTGTCTACAACAATGCCCATACCAGACAAAAGAATGTGCCAGGGTATAAAGACCACCTAGGAAGGGGAACCCACAGCTTCCCCTGGGTTCGGAGCCAACTTGGAAGTAGTCAGACCAGCATTTCTGTGCTCCGTTGTTGCTGCTCATCATCAAGTAATTTGGGGCATGGGGAGGGGGACTTCTGGAAACGAGGCAGTGATTCGCAGCATCTGTTCCTTCCTTTTTAATTGAATCCGTTCTCAGATACCAGGAGCAAGTGCCAAAGTCAGCAGTGGAATTCAGCTGTGTATATTTGGAAGGATCTGGAAGATAAATTGATGTGCACTACAGTGCATCCGAATACGGATGCAAACTGTGCAGAAACCAGATGGCCAAATTGTCCTCCAAGTCCCCCAGAGGGTGGTGGCTGATAGGAAGCTCCAGGGTGAGGAGGTGGAAGGTCAGTTAACTTTCCTGCGGAGCTGCCTGGGCAGATCCTCACCCAGGGTAAACTTGGACACTTCCTGCAGAGGGGAAGGGAGGTCACATGAGAGGGGCTTTCTCAGCAGCCCAAAAGGATTCTGAGATCTCAGGCTTCCTTCTCTCCAGCCCCTGAGGGACAGTTTGGCAGCGCCAGGGTCTAGTTGACCCCGACATTTTTTTTTTCTTTTACATTTTGCAGTTGGAGGGCTATCAAGAGAAACTATGAAATTTCCCACCCCAGAAAGTACCCAGACAGCCTTGAACTGAGGAATCTGAGTGCTGGGAGGCAAGGGAAGGACCCAACAGGCTTCACAGAGACCTTCCTACCTTTGGTATCCAAAAACAAATGCAGCCAGGTGCAGTGGTGCACGCCTGTAATCCAGTACTTGGGAGGGGGAGACAAGAGGATTGTAGGTTGAAGGCCAGCCTCGGCAACTTAGAGAGACCCTCGGCAACTTAGAGAGAACCTGTCTCAAAATAAAAAGTAAAATGGGGCTGGGAATATAGCCTGGAGGCAGAATGCCTCTGGGTTCAATCTCCAGGACCCAAGAAGTAAATAAATAAAGTTCCACGTTCTTAATGGGAGTGGTTGACTGGCATAGTCCAGGCCATATGCCTGGGCATTATCTGCCAGGAAGCTGCAAGAGAGAACACCTGCCCCATCAGCTGCCTCAGTGGAGTGCCCCTCCAACCCACACTGGGATTCTGAATGTTCTCATCCATATTCTCCAGTTGCTTTCTATAGTGTTGCTACCAAGTGTTCATCAAGACTGCTTGAACTCTTCCATGGTTGGGGAGCTCACTCCCTTACAAGGCAGTCCATTGTCTCTCTTTGGACATATCTGGTGAATACGAGAAAGTTCTTCACATGAAATCTAAATCTCCCTTCTGGAAATTGCTACCCATTGGCCCTTAAGCTTGAGCCTTTTCCAAAATCCCAGGTAAGCATACTATGGGACATTTAAAGAGAAAATGTTCTGAGAATCCTCTTCTGCCTTTACTTTGAAATCGGAACCATTTGAGGAGCAGACCCCCTTCCTCCAGGCCTGTGCTCCACAGGCAGCGGGACTAAATGGAGACAACATAAGATGGGCTCGGTCTTGGCTCTCAGCCCCAGCTGTGCTGCTGTTAGTTGTGTGTCTTCTGACCCATTGCTTAACAACTTGTGACCCGCGGTTTTCTCATTGGTGAAACTGGAGATGGGAGCTTTGCGAATGCGCTTCCTCCTCCCAGCCTTGCGCACCGCGAAGTGTGTCTGCTGACGACTGGAAGGCAGGTAGAATGGTGGTTGAGCGCGGAGGTTTCAGGCAAACCTGCGCTGCTGTCTGAGTCGCTCATAATGTCAGCATGGCCTTGTACAAATACCTTCTCATTTGTAAAGTGGATACCATAATAATGCCTACCTCACTGGGTTGATCTAAAGATTAAATGATTGGGAGATTGTGTGTGTGTGTACTGGGGGGTACTGGAGATTGAACCCAGGGCCATTCACGGCCAAGCTACACTTCCAGCCCTTTTTATTTTTTATTTTTATTTACTTATTTTTGTACTGGGGATGGAACCCAGGGACTAGTCTACCTCTGAGCTACACCCCCGGCCCTAGTTTATTTATCTTTTTAATTTTGAAATAGGGTGTCGCTAAGTTGCGAGGCTGACCTCAAACCTGCGATCCTCCTCTCTCAGTCTCCCAAGTACTGGGATAACAGGCGTGTACCACCATGCATTCCTGTAAAATGAGATATGTTCTTTTTTTTTTGCGGTACCGGGAATTGAACCCAGGGGCATTCTACCTCCGAGCTACACCCCCGGCCCTATTTTTTATACTTTATTTTGAAACCGGGTCTCACGAAGTTGTGGAGGGCCTCACTAAGTAGCTGAGGCTGGCTGCGAACCCGGATCCTCCAGTCTCCGCCTCCCAGGTACTGGGATTACAAGCATGCGTCACCATGCCCTGCATGAGATACGTTCTAAATGCTTAGATGGCGCATGGCACATAAACAACACTCAAGAACTGTTATTGTTGGGGTTGCTGCTTGGCAGTTGGGTAGGACTCGTGGTCTGGATGGGCCTTGCGCGTCGCTGTGGAGGGAGGTGGTCACCGCGCTCAGTCAGCGTCCATTCAGAATGTGTCCGAATCAACAGAGCCTCAGCGACTGGTGTGCTTCGGCAGAATTATCATCTTCTAGGGCCATTGCTGAAATTGCAGGACAGAAATTGCTGGAAGAACACCAACCAGGAAGTCCCTAGTAATGACCACCGCTCCTCCTATTTCTACTCTCCCCACCCGGCCCGTTTCTCCTTCACCCCCTTCACAGCATACACACAGATCCACTCCCCTTTTTTTCTCTCTCAAAACAGGGAATAATTACAACACCCAAATCCAAACATCCAGCAGAAGTTTATGCTTGAGTCTCAGAACACAACATATGGCTTCCCAGCCATTGCCAGGTTCTGCAAACCGGAGAGAGGTCTTCAGACTCCGCTGGCCCCCCGGCCTTGGGACCATTTGCTGACAGAGGCAAATGCTAGGGGGACATGGGGCTCAGTCCATTGAAGTTGAGTCAAAATTCCATTTTTCTCTGTTGAACACGCTCCAGAAGCAGAGGACACTGGAACACTTCCATCCTTCCAACCGCTCCGGCACTCAACGTCAGAGCCAGAGGCAACGGAGACTGGAAAGAGGACCTGGCGGTGGAACTGTCTGATCACATCACGCTGCCCCTCTGCAGCGGCAGAACAGCTCTGGGGTGCTGGCAGTGAGCTAGGACTGGTGGGCACTTCAAGAAGAATGGCGATCCTGGGACAAGAGGAGGGACTTGGATCTGCTGCACAGGGAATGGCTCCGCTCTGCAGCTTGGGACAAGGGCGATCCTGGGACAAGAGGAGGGACTTGGATCTGCTGCACAGGGAGTCACTCTGCTCTGCAGCTTGGGACGTCACCTTCTGAGGCCAGCTTGCCTCTAGGAAGCCTTGCTCACCGCTTGCAGTCACGACTGCTCTAGAAGGAGGTCCGGTCATAGACATGGGCTTTCTCCATCTGCAGGCAGATACTGCAAACACAGCACTGCCCACTCAGACAAAATTCTTGTCTGAGGAGGCCAGTCCAGTTTTCCAAATCTTGAGCATCCAGCTACACCGAAGAGAAGAAGCCCCAGAGAGGTTTGCTGAAAGAGAGAGAGAAAGGACATCTTCCTCTTTCCTCCCAGTGGAGGCCTTGGACATGGCTGCCCTGGCCTCACAATTTATAGATCATAGAGGGACTCATCAATAGTAGTCTCATCTCCCCTTCTCCCTCCCACCCACGCATTGACACCCATCAGTACCTAAGTTTCCCATAGCACATCTGAGGTCAAAGTATAACAAGCTGAACAAGGCTGACCAGCCCAGGATCAGGGCTCCTCTTGGGACCGGCCCCACTACTGGCCTTCCCTCAGGACTCCCCCTCGGCTTGGACTTGGCTGCCTCTGGTGGCAGAGCACCAGTCCCCGGGTCTCCAATGTTCCTCAAGCATCACCAGGCACAGCAAGGCCTGGGGACAGGGAATTCTCTCCTCCTCTTCTGTCTAAGGCCTGCCTCCCAGATCCCAGCACCTGTCTCAAGAACCGGCTGACTACGGAGGGCCAGATGTCCCTCTCTGCTCTAGGGAAGTGGTCCCACCCCAGGGTCCCACCAGATAATCCCAACAGCACACAGTGGACCTGTACCCCCATGAGATTCCCTGGCAGTAGCCTAGGCTGGTGTCCTGCCACACCAAGCCTCCTGACTCCTGTGGTCCCCACCACATGCAGTAGGTGTGGGACTGCCTACAGATCAATGGAGGGAGCAGGCGTGGTGGCACATACCTGTAATCCCAGTACTTGAGAGGCTAAGACCGGAGGATCGCAGGTTCCAGGCTAGCCTCAGCAACTTAGCAAGACCCTCAGCAACTTAGCAAGACCTTCCTGCCTGTTTCAAGATAAAAAATAGAAAGGGCTGGAGGTGTAGCTCAGGGGTAGAATGCCCCTGGGTTCAATTCCCAGTACCAAAATAAATGAATGAATGAATGAATGAATGAATGAATGAGGGAGAAACACTACAAACAGCCCAGACACTTGTAGATGTCAACTGCCCTTCGTGGGGGTTGGGGAGATGGTGGCTATAATTAGCTTCCTGGGTACCCTGTGTTCTGCAAAGGGGGAAACGGCACCTCAATGGGTGTGTATTTTCCACTGCCGCACCCCACACTGTCACCACAGGTGCCTTCTGACCAAAGCTCTGTGTTCTCCAGGAACTGCTGTGACTGTTGGTGACAGTTCTGCAACACAGAGAAGTCACAGGGGCCTGGTCAACCATCAGCGAATGACTTCCTGTTCCCATCCCCCTACGGGCTCAGCCCCATGTCAGCACTTGCATGGTTGAGAATAAAACTGTAGGTGAAATTCTCACCCAAGTCTTAAACACACTCCAGAGAGGAGACCGTGCATACCTAGTCTAATGTGTAATTCAGACAGCTCTCTTTGTTCCCAGACTACTTATCATAAAGCCCTAAAGCCACACCCTCCTGGCAGATCACTAAGACAGTATGTGGTGTCAGCATTCAGGGCTGGCAGGACTTGCGAAAGGCTGTGGTGTCCACAGATCTGGCTTTTAATCCCAGCTCTGCCACCTCCCTGTATGACCTTAGGAAAGTCATTTAAGCTTGAGCATTAGCTTCTTGATCTGTAAAATGGGATAGCTAGCTTACCCAAACAGATAGTGTGAGGATTAGGTATCACACCATGTGAAAAAGAATGTTAACATAGTGCTCAGCAGACCCGTGATAATAGTACTTTCAATAATAATAGTAATCGTATGGAAGAAAGTTTTTTGTTTGTTTTGTTTTGCATTGCTGGGATTGAATCTAGGGTCTTGTACATATATAGGCAAGCACTCTGCCACTGAGCTACACCCCAGCCCAAGAAATAGTTTTTGATTGGCACTAATAAAAGGATAATAGAAGGACAACGATGAAAAGCTAACTCATGGAGCGTGCATATTTTGTGCAAGGAGGGATAAGGTAGAACTAGCTTCTTTCTACTCTAAATCGACACGGGGCTTCCAAGTAACATGAGCAATGGAAATAAAAAATGACACTGAGCTGGGCGTGGCGGCGCTCGCCTGTAATCCTAGTGGTTAGGAGGCTGAGACAGGAGGATCACAGGTTCAAGGCCAGCCTCGGCAATTTAGCGAGATTCTGTTTCAAAATAAAAAATAAAATAGGGCTGGGGGTGTGGTTCAGAGGCAGAATTCCCCTGGATTCAATCCCCAGCACCACACCCACACACAAAGAAAAACCACAGACTTTGTGTGGGATGCTGTTCTAATGATTATCTTAATTCTCAGTACAACCCAAGTGCTGGGTATTTTTACAACTGCCCATGTTGTAGCTGTATTAACTAACGCACCGAGGGTAAAAGTAACTTGTCCGAGGCCACACAGCTAATAACTGGGAAGGCCAGGAAGGGAGCTCTGATTTCGTCATCAGGGGTTAGTTTAGATACCCACGGGTGTCCACGGATGCCCCAAATTCTATATCTGTGCTAAATTTACCTGGGAAACTTCCTGGTTTATGTGAAAATTTGGAAGTTAACATTAGTGACATTCGTGATGGAAAAAAAATGGTTTCAGAAACTTAAAATGACCTGAAACTCTGAAGTCTTACAGCTTCTCTTGCCAACTTTTTCTACCACTCTCTCCTTGTCTTTCCTCTTCCCCTTCCTGAAGATAAGACTCTGAGAGGGAAAAGTCTGCAGGATGTATAACATGCTCACCTGAATCAGGTATCTGTCCCACCAAAGGTGGTACCAGCCAGGCTGGGTTTGAGAGAATATTTCAGCTGTTTCTCTTCTTGCGAAACCTACTTTCTGTACTGGCCATTTCTACTTCCCGTCTCCTTCTATCTTTTTTTTTTTTTTTTTTTTGGTGGTACCGAGGATTGAACCCAGGGGCATTCTACCTCCGAGCTACACCCCCAGCCCTATATTTAATTCTTTATTTTGAAACAGGGTCTCACTAAGTTGCGGAGGGCCTAAGTAGCCGAGGCTGGCTGTGAACCCCGATCCTCCGGTCTCCGGTCTCAGCCTCCCAAGTACTGGGATTACAAGCGTGCGCCACCACGCCTGGCTCCTTCTTTCTTGAACTTGTTCAGTTAGCTTTTTCCTGCCCCCCACCAAAGCAGCCCTTGTCCTGGTCACCAGTGGCCATGGTATCACCATATCCAGTGGTCAGCTTCAACCTCCGTCATCAGTGTTTGATGCAAATCACTGAGCCTTCCTCCCTTGGGGAATCCTTGAAGACACTTGGCTTCCAGGAGTCTGGAATGCTCTTGCCGAGTTGCTGAGACTGGCCTCGAACCTGGATCCTCCTGTCTCCGTCTCCCAAGTACTAGGGTTACAGGCGTGCACCACCACGCCGGGCTCCAGGAGTCTCTTCTCTCTTGTCCTCCTACTTCTGTAGCTGCTTCTGCTCAGACTCCCTGGTACATTCCTCATCTTTCCACCTTTGACTACTGGAGGGCCCCAGGACTATTTCTTTTCTCTGTCCAAACTCATTTCCATGGTACTGTCACCCAGATTCCTGGCTTTAAATAGCACCCACGTGCCAATAACTCCTGCACACACATCCCAGCCCGGTCCTCTCTCCTGTTGTCCAGTCTATTCGGCATCTCCTCATGATGTCAAACAGGCATCGCAGATATCATTCTTCCTATTTTTGTCCTCTCCAGGTCGGATAACATCTTTCTTCCAGATGTTCAAGTCTAACACCTGGGAGCCATCCTTGACACTGGCTTGTTCTCACGTCAGCCCATCAGCAAATCTCTCTCACTTCTTCCGTGCTGGTCCAAGTCACCGGGCTCTTTCACTCATCCGTGGCGTAGTTTGTGGTGTTGCACTGGCCTCCAACCTGCTGCCCTCGTTTTTGCTTTTGCTTTCCTACAGTATGTTCTCATCAAAATAGGCAGGATTCTTTAAAATTGTAAGGCAGATTGCCGGGAGTGGTGGCGCATGCCTGTAATCCCAGTACTTGGGAGGCTGAGACAGGAGGATCGAAGGTTGGAGGTCAGCCTCGGCAACTTAGGAGGCCCTCTGCAACTTAATGAGACCTTGTTTCAAACTAAAAAAATAAAATAGAAAGGGCTGGGGTGTAGCTCAGCAGTAGAATGCCCCTGGGTTCCATCTACAGTACCATACACACAAAAAAATATAAGGCAGATTGCTTTACTGCTCAAAATATTCTGGTGTTTTCCCCATCACAGAGTTAAATCTCAAGTTTTCAAGTTCCTGCTAGTGTGTCCTCTGCTGCCTCTGTGGATCTTGTTTCCTGTTCCTCTCTTTGGCCTTTCAACTGAAGCCGTTTGGTCCACCCATTGTTCCTTAAATGGACTGAACACGCTGCCGCCTCTGACCTTTGGAGCTTGCTGCCTGCTGGGAATGCTCCTCCCGCATTCATTTATTACCTTATCTGATCTTTCCATGTGAAATAGAAACCCCTTCCCATCTCCCCTGTTTTACACTTTTCCAAAACACTTACTGTGAGAGGCATGTATTTATTTACTCTCCATCCTTTCCTTTTGAAAATAAGCTGCATGCAGGCAAGGCGCTTTGTAAGTGTTGTACACTGCTATATCCCTCAGGCTAGAACAGTATCTGGCATGGGGTAGATGCTCAATTAATACTTGCCAAAAGGAAGAAGGACTCTAGGTCAGTTTTGACAGCAAGTTCCAAAACCAGCCAAGCTTTCTATGGAATTTTGTTAAATGACAGTAAGTGACTCTTCCACACTATTGAAGGTAGAAGTGCCACGGTGCTGGCTGCATGAAATACCACACCTTCTCTTGCCATAAACTACTTTTCCATATAATAGGATTTACTGCACCAGGATTTCAGTGGGAGCTGGAAGCTTGCTGAGGGTATTTGTCGGGGTGAACTTGCCTGCAAGTTCAATGATTCTCAGGATGATTGCCCTGAAAGGATCCTTGTTGGAATACCATCCCTTTAAAATTCCTTAATCCAGACTGCCTGTTCTGTCGACATTCTCGGATGCATTATTTAAAGTTATTTCCAGTGGTGCGTGGGCGGGAGGTGGGAGGTACATTTGCTACTCAGTGGTTTCAAAAAGCCTTCCAGAATCTCTTTCCTTTTTACCCCAGGCAGTTTGCTCACTTTTAACCCTTCTTTTCCAAATCACCTGACATAACCTCTCAGACTTGGTAGCTCATCAGCAAATTGCTAAGTGCACTCTGTCTGCTCTTGGGTGGAATTTAGAATCGTGTTACTCCTTTCCCTGGGGAGGTCTCTTAGGAGAGAGAGACTTCTTTTCCTTGGGGAGTAAAGCATGATCTTCACAGAGCGTACTGTCTAATGGATGAAGCGGTTGCGTAGACTTTGAACTCTTTGGAGAGTGTTCCTCTCTGTGGTACAATGCGTTAGTCATCATACTTTTGAAGAATAAAAACGGTGCACCCTATTCATGTGGCCTTCCCCAGCGCCCTGCAACCCGGTACATCTGTTATTTTGTTGGATGCTCAGAAAGCTTCCTGTAGTAAAGTTGTGACCACATTTTCCAGATGAAAAGAGAGAGGCAGCGAAGGCAGTGGCTAGCTGGCGCCTGCTCTTG
>PVJS01001220.1:18172-102626 GCA_004027185.1 Glis glis
AGAGAGCACGCATGCGCGAGCTGAGGCTGGTCGCGAACCCGGATCCTCCGGTCTCCGCCTCCCAAAGTACTGGGATTACAAGCGTGCGCCACCACACCCGGCTTGGGAAGTCCATTTCTAACTTGACATCTTGTTTCTGGTTTCCCTGCTGCCGAGTTCAGAGACAGACAGGGGGAATGTTGGTGTGTCTCTGTGTTTTGGGACTGTTCTTTCTCTAGGAAAATATTTAGAGACAGAAGGAACCTGTTGGGGTATATAGGGGCAAAGAAAACATGGCCTGGGAAGAGGCTTTATTTAGGAATAAAACCTACAAGAATGCACCTGACCAGGGAGAGAGCCCACGAGAGTCAGAAGCCCGCCTCCCTACAGGCTAGGGGCTTTTTATGGGGCGAGGAAGGGGAGGAGTGTGCAGGAGTAGTCGTGTAAGCCGCTGGTTGGTGTGCTAGTGGCCAGGCCATTTCGGGGCAAAGCAATGGTCAAGGGGGCATTTCTCTTTTTTTGTTCCTTTGTTCTCAGTCCTCCTCCGGCATGACCTCATGGCCAGACTTCACAGTCAGACCTCACAGTGCCCACAGAACCATCTCTACATCCTTGGAGAGCTGCCACCCCCAAGTTGACAGGTATCTAGGCTCCAACTCTGTAGGGAGTTGGGCTTCTTTTTGTGACATCCGTAGTGAAGTCCTATCCCTTCAACATTCCCCATTCTCAGGTCAGGCGGTTCTAGCTGTTACCCTGTGAGCACAAGCCTCAGGCCTGGCCTTTGTTTCACCACACGACTAGACTAATGCCACTGTGTTCAGGGCCTTCGAATTGTGGCTGTGCTTCAGGAGCACCCAGAAAATTTCTACAAATACAAATTCCTTGACCCCCTTCTCTTGAGATTCTCATTCAGCAAGCTGAAGAAGAATCTAGAAATCTATAACTAAAAAAGAAATTCTTTGACACATCTGACAGTCAACCAGGCTTGGAAACCACTGTTTAGCTCACAGAGTCCTTCTGTACGTAATTTTTTATTTGTCCCTGACAACACATGAGGAAGCTATTAACCTCCTTTGCAGATGTGACTCAAATATGGTAAATAACTTATTTTAAGTCTCTCAGTGAGTGAATAGCAGAGCCAAGTTTCCAGCCTCGGGCCTTTGTGTCCAAACCTGATTCTCTTTCCACTACAGTCTCCCGTGGAGACTCATTCTCCCGTCCCTCAGTCCCTGGGGGCCTTGGTCCCTCCTCATATTCTGTTTGCTCATCAGCAACAGACCGGGTTTAAACCGTGCTTTCTCAGAGCATCTCTGAGCAGGCTCAGAAGACAATGGAAAGATGGGCCCCAGGGAAGCATGCCCAGCTACTCCATGTCAGTTATCGGGACCCACCAGCAACATTGGCAGACAGGCTCAGCCTCCCCCTGTAGGCACAACCACTAGGCCGCAGACCAGCCTTCATGGCAGCCTTCATGCCCAAACAGATGTCTCAGCCCAGTTCCAAGAAAGAGTTCTGAGGCAGAGAGCAGAAACCACTGGCCCCTGGCGTGGAGAGTTAATGGTACATCGTCCCTCTTTCCATGTGCATTGTGTTTTGGAGCTACATCATCACAAGAAACCTCAAGACCTCAAGTGCCATTGTAGCAGGAAGGCGGCGGGAGGCCCTGGGCTGGCTCTTGGAAATGGAGTGGATTTTCTGGGCTTCTGGGCTTCTGTCAGTGTGGATCTTTGTTCCAGCTGGTCCTGGGCCATGGAGAATTCCAAGGCTGGAAATGCTCACGGTGACTTTGAAGGGCACCCTGTTCAGCCCAGGTTCCCAGCATGGCTGCTTTTTTGAAGATTCTAGAAATTGGAACCGGAGGACCTATGCTTTAACAATGGCAGGTTGATTTCTAGTCGTTTCCTGCATTTGTTTATTTACTGAAATTATTACACGGTGTTTACAAGCCTGGGCTCTGGAAGGAGACAACCTGGATTCAAAGTGGCTTGGCCACTTACAAGCTTTGTAATGTATGTCACCATACCTCGGCATGTGGAGCTGAAAGATGAGAATAACACTGGTACCCCACTTCCTTGGTTTGGGTAAGGATAAGATGAATTCTGTGTGGAGCATGTAGCACAGGGCTGGTACAGAGAAAGAGCTGTGTACGTGTCAACTGTCACTGCCGGTCAGCAAATGTCACTGCTGGGTCTAGCACTAGGGTGTAGATGCAACAACCAGGGGGCCCGCCTTGCAGGAGTCCGTGACTAACTGGGAGACAGACATAGAAATGGGTCATTGCGGCGCAAAGCTGCGGGGTGTGTGGGAATAGCTGTCACCGACGGGCACTCGGGTGCTGCAGACAGTGGGCTGGCCACACACCACAGAGGCCGCGCTGGCCTGAGCTGGCTTGCTAAGGACGTGGTGGCATTTGATCTTAAAGCGTGAGTAGGGATTCCCTAGATGGTAGAAAAGAGAAAAGCATTCCAGGGAGAGTCAACCGCACACACAGGGCCAAAAAGGGCCTGAAAAGTCGGGCATGAACCAGAAAGGAGGCAGAGTGGAGAGGCGAGCACGAAAAGTAGGCAGGAGGTGGACACGAGGGACGATGGGTGCCATCACGAGGACCTCAGTGCTGAGGGAGCTGGACTGCAGCTGAAGGGAGGGCACTGGGGACTCACGGGGACGGTGGAGGTTGAGCGACATGTTCAAGTTCAGATTTTAGTAGAAAGGAAATGAAGTAAAGTAGAAAACTTGAGTCTCTCAACCTCGAGAAACAGGAAGGTAAGTCATCTGCCATTCCAGAGAGAGGCCTATACCAGCCGTGGCCGGGAGGCAAGAGTTCAGAGAATCTGGTGCCGGTCTTATCCATGATGTTCAGGGCGACCTTGAGAAGGGCCCTTCGAGTGTCCAAACTCCCCACTGCACGCTGCCTCTCCTACATCCTTAGGTGATGTAGCGGCCACCATACTCCAGTCCCCCCATGTAGCCTGCTCAGAAGCAAAAGTAGAGAGCAGAAAAATAGATTTGCATTTAGTTTTATTACATTCTCATGGTTTAAAAAGCAAAATAATGCTGGGCACAGTGGTGCATGCCTGTAATCCCAGTACCTGGGAGGCTGAGACAGGAGGATTGCAGGTTTGAAGCCAGCCTCAGCATCTTAGTGAGACTCTGTTTCAAAACAAAAAATAAAATAGGACTGAGGGTGGAGCTCAAAGGTAGAATGTCCCTGGCTTCAATTCCCAGAGCCAAAAAGAAAAAGAAAGAAAAGGAAGGAAGGAAGAAAGGAAGGAAGGGAGGGAGATGGATGATAAGGAAAATCCCACATTGACACAAGTTTCTTTGTTCTTTCTCTTATGATTCCCCACCCTATTGTCCCCAACCCTGCTGTCTGCTATAGGAAACTACTCTTCTCCATTTCCTGCAGACCCTTCTAGCATTTCATTGTGCAAATGTGAGAAAACACAAATATAGCTTACCATGACCCCTAACAGAAGTGTGGCACTTTGGGAATATATATCAAGTGTAAAGACAAGGTCTTTGAAAAGTAAAAATTGCACTCATAAGGGATCGCTAGCTAGTTCAGTTATTACTTCTAGAATGAAATAGAGGGAAGCAGAATCTTTGCCGTGACTTCATCTCGCTGTTCTGTAAAATAGGGACAGTATTCTATCGGCCTTGGCTTCCCCGTGGAAGAATTGGAAGTAACTTCACTTTGATACACTGCTTGGAGCTTTCTAGCAGAAGGGATTCTCAGAGTGAGGCCATTTTGATGATTTCTCAGCCAAATGCTTCCTCCTTGTTCATGGGTCCCAGGACTTATATTTTTAGAAATAATTTAGACTGCTAATTGCTAACAAGTTGTTGGGTTTTTTTCCTTCCCTCCAGCTCTTCCTCTCCAAACTTTTGAGCCTTAATTGACCGCCCCGGTCTCTGCCAGGGCCATGTGTGTCTGATTTTGAGCAGCGCTCTGCTGGAGACTCCGGCAACCCACATGTAACCCCAAGTGCCTCCCCCAGTATCTCTTACCAGGTCCTTCCTTTTTATTCCGCTACATGTGCTGAGCCACACGGAAGCTTTAAGACTCTGAGTCAAGCCGTGAGCCAGCGCCGGCTGTAATTAGCTGGAATCACAGGCTCCTCCTGATCATAAAGACATCGTGTCTCTGCTTACTGTGGACGATTTCCTGCATTCTCCAAGGGTTGCTGGAGAGGTTCAGAGGAAGGAAGTTGTGCATGGCATGGGGGAGGGGCTGGACTAGATGATCTGCAAGATGCCTTCAGTTCTAAAGCTCCACTTTAGTGACATCTTCTTTGGGGACTGCCCATCCCAAGGTAGGGAGTCACCCGTCATGCACAGTCAGCGGGTGGAAGCCTCCAAGATGCACAAGAAGAGAGACAGGGCTGAGATGCTGGTGTGTGGGAAGCCGGGAACCTGGGCTAATGCTTTGGAAGGGGTTCTGGTTCTTTACCAGGATGCTTCCCGGAAGTCTTGTCTCGTCGAGGCGGTGTGTGTGTCTTGGTTCTTAGGTAGAGTGTGAGGCCATTGTCTCTCAGGTGTGGGTTTGGCAATGAAGAGCTTGATTCTGGGCCAGGATTCAAAGTCTTGCCAGCCTTGTGAGCTCCAGAGGTCCTTGTCCCAGCCAAGGACCTGAAGACACATTTTATTGGTGGTTGGCCAGGGCAGTGGGGGGGGAGTTACTGGGGATTGAACCCTTGGGCATTCTACCTCCAAGCTATACCCCCAGTCCTTTTTGTTTTCCTTTTGAAACAGGGTCTCACTAAGTTGCTGAGGCTGGCCTTGAACCTGTGATCTTCCTGTCTCAGCCTCCCAAGTGCTGGGATTACAGGCGTGTGGCACTGCTCCCAGCTCTCGAAGAGTTCCACTTTCCCTGCACAGCTAGGCAGGATGGCCACCAGTGCAGGTTCTCCATCCTGAAGGCTCATGGCCCTAAGCCAGAGGAGACGCACCTTGGTGGGGACACTCTTGTCCTGCAGTTTGGGCCCAAGTTGAAGCGGAACTATGTGGTCCCTTTGGGGCATCTGCATGTGGCTTTCTTGCTGCCTTTCCTCCAGGAAGACTGATGCAGGAAAGGACTCTGGTTTCTAGTTAGGAGGCACTGTGCTTTGAAAAGTTGGCATCTATGTTGGGGATGTAGCTCAATGGTAGAGTACTTGCCTAGCACACATGAGGCCCTGGGTTCAATCCTCAGTACCTTAGAAAGAAAAGAGAGAGAGAAAGAAAGAAAGAAACTTAATACTGTACATCACTGATACTTTGCTGAAAAGGAAGGAAGGAAGGAAGGAAGGAAGGAAGGAAGGAAGGAAAGAAGGAAGGAAGGAAAGAGAAAAAGAAAGAGGAAAAGAAAGGAAGGAAGAAACTACTTAATACTGTACATCACTGATACTTTGCTGAAACATGAGTAAAAAATAGTCACTAAAGACTACTTTAAAAAAAAAGTTGGCATCTTTTCACCCTTTATTGTTGCTAGGGCCACTTTTTACAGTGCTGCTGTTGAAGTCGTTGGGGGAGGGAATTCAGCCCCACGCCTAAGTCTGGACCGCCGAGACTCATAAGCACTTCTCTTACATCAGAGAAGTTTCCTTCCCCTCTGAACAGCTCCCTATGTAAAGATTAGTCTCTCCAGGGAGATCATGTGACCCCTAGACTGGCCCAGTGGCTGGCTCACTGTGGAGGCTCCCGAGTCGGAGCAGCATGTATTGAGTGCCCTCTGTGTGCTTCATACTGTGGTAAAATCTGGTGATGCCAAAACAAGAGGCAGCCCCTCTGGGTAAAGAATTAGAGTCCAGGAGGAGAGGTACCGGAGGGCTTTCTGTGCCTAGCATGGTGGCAGAAACATGGTGGTCACTTGGTGGCTTTTGAGCTTAGAGCCATGGATTATCAGAGCCGGAGGGTCTTAGGGATCACTGGGTCCCTTGGTCCTGCTTCAGAAATGAAGACAGTGGTTGGTGAAATGCTTGCTCAAGGCTACCAGTCACATGGGGACAGAGAGAGCTCAGCCTGTAGTCCCTGCTCTCGCCTCTTTCTGTCACCCCATGCAGCTCATGTTTGGCCTTTGAGTAGAAAGATCAAATCATGAGAGGTAGAGGCAGTACCAGAAAGGTCAGGAGCCACTTGCATCGCAGGTCCACTGTGACTCAGTGACCTACATCTGTGAGTACTGGAAGCTCCGGCCGTGGCTCCTGGACTTGCTGCGTAGGAACAGGCTCGCAGGCAGCAGGGGCCCGCTGCCCGCGGTTACCACTGAGACATCACTCGCAAGAGGCAGAGCTCCTCACCACTCTGACACCACGCCTCTGTCCTTTTCTCTTCCCCTTCCTTCCTTCCTTCCTTCCTTCCTTCTTTCCTTATTTTGGTGACAGTTTTGGGGAATGAATCCAGGGACCACTGATCTACACTCCAGCCCTTTTTATTTATTTTATTTATTTTTTTGCCGTACCGGGGATTGAACCCAGATGCATTCTACCTCCAAGCTACACCCCCAGCCCTATTTTTTTTTTTATCCTTTATTTTGAAACCAGGTCTCACAAAGTTGCAGAGGACCTCACTAAGTAGCTGAGTCTGGCCGCGAACCCAGATCCTCCGGTCTCCGCCTCCCAAGTACTGCGATTACAAGCGTGCGCCACCACGCCCGGCTTTATTTTTTATTTTGAGCAGGGTCTCTCTAAGTTGCCCAGGCTGGCCTCGAACTCACCATCCTCCTGCGTCAGCCTCCCGAGTGCACACCGTGCCTGGCCTGTGGCTCTGTTTCTGTTTAGGACAAGGTGTGTGAGAGCCTGGTATTGAACCACATGCAAGGGCTTTCCATCCTACTGAAGTCAGCCCAGAGCCTTGTTTGACCCTGATTCAAAAGAGCTGTGTTAGTAGAAGTCATCTTTTTAGACAGGGAGAAATGAATGTGACCTTGGTATTCGATGATTTTTTTTATTGAGTGCACTGTAATTTTACATCATATTGGGGTACAGTGTGTCAGAAAAATACATACACACAACTCTTGTTGCCCTCCCCACCAAGTCCCCCCCTCACCTCGCAAGTCTTTGAGATTAGAATTGGTAATTTTGTAGACATTCATGGCATTATTTCTATTATTGCATTCTTTATAACTTTGTTCCCCTCCCCCGATTCCCCTCAGTCATTACCCAGGAGCCTCTGCTCATCTATCTGATGTTGCCCATATTAACCAAAGATATTAAAGGATGACGATGGAAACAATTATGTTAGAAAATAGACCTTATCAACAGAGATGCACACTGGTGTCTAGGTTCTTTTAAAATACTCTAGAGGAGAAGAGAATCATGCTTGAACTTGCCATCCTCCTGCTTCAGCAGGAGACAGTACGATGGCTGGGATTTGCTTAAAATATTCCAGAAAAAGAAGGTGAAGAATAGCCAGACGTGGTGGTGCATGCTTGTAATCCCAGTACTTGGGAGGCTGAGACGGGAGGATCACAGGTTCATGGCCAGCCTCAGCTACTTAGTGAGGCCCTGTTTCAAAATGAAGAATAAAAAAATAGGACTGGGGGTATAGCTTGGAGGTAGAATGCCCCTGGGTTCAATCCGCAGTACTGCAAAAAAAAAAAGAAGGTGAAAAATGCATGAATGATTCAACAAAACTAGATTTGACAAAATTAGTGATTGTAATTATTAAAGCTGAGCGATGGATACAAGGGAGTTTGTTATCCTGAACACACAATTTTTTTATGGGCATGTAAATTTCTAGAATAAAAAGTTTAAAAAGGCGCAGCTGGATCTGGCCTCTTGCCATCCCACACCTACCAGAAACTCCTCTGGACAGAGTGAAGACTTGAACAGCGGCAGCAGGCCGGGCGGGGTGCTGAACCCACAGTCATTGGCTGGAGTCCATAAGGAGCCAGGGGAGCTCTGGAAGGCCGTGTGTGTTCATGTTTGTTCAAGGATCTGTATGATGTCACCCAATGCCCCACATCCCATTCCTGTCCTGTCTGTGGAAGCCACTTCCTCTGCAGCCAGATGGACTTAGCTTCGTCCCCAGGACTTTCCATCCACATCACTGAGCCCTCTCTGTTTCAAGCCAGACTTTCCCAGAGAGGCCCATGGAGGCCAAACCCATTTGCATAGCTGTTCAGTAGTGCATCACCAACACCACAGGTCACTGCACAGCAGGGCTTCCCTCTCCAGCCCAGGGTGAGGCAGACATTTATACTCTTTCACCCTCTGTCCACGTCTGTGTCCCGGTCCCCTCCCTTCCAACAACGCAGCCATCATTGCAGCCACCCCGATGGTTCTGCCGCCACCCGCACTCTGCGATGGCCACCTTCACTCTGCAATGAAGGGGTTTGACTGTGGCTGGTACCTGTTCCTTTTTTATTAAATTATTTTTTAACGTGCTTTTATTGGTGCATTGGAGTCTTACAAGACAATGAATATCTATTTGATGTTAATATACGTGCACACAGCTCTTAGTGTCCCCCCCGCTTCCCCCCACCCATATGCAGTACCGAGAATGATGTTGGTATATTCTCACATGTACATATTGTTTATGATAGTAATTCCACTGATTCGCTTCCTTCTTGCCCTTCCCCTTCCCTTGTACCACTTCCCTTGCCCCACTGAAGGTTCTCCGTTATCAACCGGAGTCCCTTGTGTGTCCCCACTACTCCCTAGGTTGCACATACTAATGAAAACATATGTCCCTTCTTTTTTTGTGATTGACTGATCTCACTTAACATAATGTTCTCCAGATCCTTCCATTTTCTTGCAAATGATGTTATCTTGTTCATCTCTATTGCTGAGTAGAATTCCATTGTGTGTATTTCCCACAATTTTGTAATCCACTCATCTGTTGATGGTACCTGTCCCTTCTTATTCTCTGGTCATACTCATTTATGAGGTTTTGGTACCCAGATCTACCTTAGACTAGAGCATCCTGTTCTGGTCATCCTATGGCCCTTCCCTTTACAGAGTGAAGAGTCCTGGTATTTATTTATTTATTTATTTATTTATTTATTTATTTATGAGGCAAGGTCTTGCTGCGTTGCCGAGGCCGGCCTCCAACTCCTGCTCCTTCAGCCTCAGCCTCCCAAGTGGGTGGGACCACGGGTGCACAGCACTACACCCAGCTGAAGGAAGAGTCCTTAGAACCAAGGAGCAATGCCTTTGTGGATCCCCTCTACCCTCTTCCCCAACACATCACACACACACGTACCCCATGCTCTGGATAGTAGAAACCCAAGTGGCTAGGAACCTGCTGCCTCCTGGGTCCCCCATCTCCAGCTTCTGGAAAACAGACACCCCTTACCCTGAGGGGGACCAAGGAGCAGCTGTTGGTGGGGGTATGGGCAGAACTTTGATATGCTCCTGGGGTGTTTATACACATGCATGTGAGGCCCCTCCTGGTACCCAAAGGAGCCAGGGTTGAGCATCAAGTAGACAGGGCAGATCACAGGTAGAGAGATCAGGTACTACAGGCTGCGGCCTCTTCCCAAGCTGCTATGTTCTGTCCAAAATACAAGGAGTCTGAGCATCCTACCAGGCCATGATGAAGCCATGGCAGGCAGTCAAGGCGGGCGGCTAGAACACGTTGTATGTGCTAGATGGTTCACTTGATTTATTGCTCTTGAGCCTTTAGACACTGGGCATGTGGGCCTCCCTTCATACTCTTGCCCGGGCCCCGTACACTTCAGGCTTTCTGTTTCCTACTTGAGGCTCAGGAATTTTGCTCTCAGCTGGACTTCATCTGTCTCAAGGAAGGCTTGCGTTCTCCCCCGGTATTTCCTGCAACTTGTAAAATACAACTTGTCAAGTCCGGCCGTAGCACCGTTTGTTTCCTGTGTTTACAGTGGAGGTGAAATCATGGTTCGTCTTTGCATCTTCCCATCCCCAGTGATCCTCAACTGCATAAGCTAACACGCTCCTCCAAACTAGCCTTAAGTGAGGCATACTGTGTGTGCCAACGGCTTACCAGGAAAGGCTCCCCCTGAAATGGCCTATGCTAGCAGGACTGACAGTGTACCAGACTCTATTCAATAGCTATTATCTATAAGACCCCAAAAGTTGAGCTATTTTTAAATTTATAGTTTCCCCAAAAGCCTCCTCCTGTTGGAATAGTGGCAGAGCCCCACTCCCTCACTCCTTCCAAGGAAATGTTTTCATCTCTCTCAATGAGTAATACTGAAATCCCTGGTTTATTGTGACATGCTTATCATTATGAATACATCCTATCAAAACAGAAAAGTTTTGAAGGCCTTAGGGCTATCAGAGCAAAGGTCTCCCATCCCATATTGGTTATATAATTGGCCTTCTT
This sequence comes from Glis glis, assembly GCA_004027185.1. Taxonomy (NCBI): domain Eukaryota; kingdom Metazoa; phylum Chordata; class Mammalia; order Rodentia; family Gliridae; genus Glis; species Glis glis. The sequence goes on from PVJS01001220.1 coordinate 28,433, forward strand.
CTCTTTAAAGACACCAAACCTTCATACGAAATAGGAATGTAAGAGGACTTTGGCCAGGCATGGTGGCACACACCTGTAATCCCAGTCCTTGGGAGGCTGAGACAGGAGGATTGCAGGTTCGAGACCAGCCTTAGCAACTTGGTGAGACTCTCAACAACTTAGCACAAAAAGTAAAATAGGACTAGGGATGTAACTCAGAGATAGAATCCCCAGGACCATTAAATAAATAAATAAATAAATAAATAAATAAATAAGGCTGGGGGGTAGCTCAGAGGTAGCTATATGGCTTGAAGCACCACAGAAAACATGTTCCTCATTTGCTCTAAATAGAGACTAAACTTAGCATCTTCCTGCTTACTCCATTTCAAAGCCCAATTAAATTTTAATCAAAATCATCACAAATGCAAAGTGCTTGCTTCAAGCTCCATTATTTCTGGAGCTCCCTGGTGCCCCATTTAATAAGTGCTTCAGGGAAAGCTGTCTGGCAGTGGCCTGGTGAGGGGACTGACTCAAAGTCTTCTTATCAACAAGTACGTCGGTGACAAGTCACGAGAAGCAAATCCCAGCTGTCAGGTTTGCTTGTTTATGTGGCCTTGCACCCACCTCGGCCCAGAGCCAAGTTTCATACTGGCAAGTCCTGCCATTCCACTCGCTTGGTTCTTGGCTCTTGACGGGCGTCTGCAGAGGAAACCCACCTCTTACAGTCCTCCTCCATTCAGAACTGCACTCATTCATATGTTCTTTCTACCAACACGGTGGAGCAGCTCTGGAGTCCTTGACTTCCAAGCACCCTCGGGAATGTTGATAGGTCACTAGAGTAATGACAAGACTATATGATAATAGAAGTCTGGATAGGACTGTATGAATTCAGGATAGTGCCTTGCTGCCTGGACAAATCGGATGTGGTGTCTCAGAGGAGGTGACATTGGACTTGGATTTTGAGTGATTCACAGAAGGGACAACGGAATTGGGCAGTTGAAATGTAATCTCTCTCTCTCTCTCTCTCGATTTGTACTTCAAAAGCTTTTGGTAGCTGGGCATGGTAGTGCACACCTGTAGTCCCAGTATGTAGGATGCTTTGGCAGGAGGGTTGCACGTTCGAGGCCAGCCTTAGCAACTAAGCCAGACCCTGTTTCAAAATAAAAAAAAGGGCTGGGGTGTACCTTGGGAGTAGAATTCCCCAAATTCAATCCCCAGTACCAAGAGAAAGGAAGGAAGGAAGGAAGGAAGGAAGGAAGGAAGGAAGGAAGGAAGGAAAGAGGGAGGGAAGGAAAGAAGGAAGGAAGGGAGGAAGGAAGGAAGGAAGGAAGGAAGGAAGGAAGGAAGGAAAGAAAGAAAGAAAAGAGTGAGCTTTTGGTTTTCATGAGCACAGAAAGAGGGCTGGTGGCCTTGTCAACAGTTAACAGTGAAGAGAGAAACCGCACAGAGCTTGGCATGGCTGAGCCAGAGGGAAGCACTCTGCCTGGGCAGATGGGGGTGCCCGGGGACAGGAAGAGGCTCCGGAGTTGACCGACTGTCCTGGCCCCCCCTTTTTGCGTGGGAAGTGTTCATGGATTTACTAGTCCGTTACTGGCTTCCGTTGTGCCACTGGGGTGGGAGCCAGCTGTCCAGAAAGGCCAGCGGGGACAGTTGTCAGCACACTGTCACCCAGCTCAGCTCAACATCCTGAAGACGTAGTGAGCTTCACACGCGAAGCTCACTGCAACCGCGGCCTTGATTCACATCTTGAAATAGCTCCTCATCCCTGGATGAGTATTTTAAGAGGCCGCTTTCATCAAGAAGCTTCCATTAAAGCAATTCCAGTAGAGTGAATAATCAGCCCCCTCTCTCATCAGACATGCTTGTCTTATACAATTATGATGAGTTCAATTCTCGCTTTTTTAGCTCTGGCTCAAAAAAAAAAAATCGGATAAATGATCCTGCATCTGTGTCAAAAAGTTTCTCTCTGCATCTTCAGCTCCGTCCTTTCTGGGTCAGCATTTCTCTTTATGGCTTTCCTTATCACAGTTTTTTCTAACTTCCTGTTTCCTAGCAAGCTTTTTATAAACTTGTTTTGTCTTTTCTGAAGTCATTCTGGATTGAACTTTTCCCCTTTATGGAGCCCAGTTCGTTCTCGGCACCTTCATGTGCACTGCGCACACGAAGGTCACAGTTATTCCAAATGTTTTGACAACCTTCAATTATTTGCACTTAAGAGGTTGTGTAGGAAAGAGGAATTGCTTGCATTACCAGCAAAATGGCCTTAGATAATACCCAGTAGCGTATTTCCCTCATTTGCTTATTTGCCCTTGGAATATACTTAAAATCTTATTTTTAGCGCACTAAACTGCTTCATTTGCAATTATTATGCATATGACAAGTGGGAAACAAAATTTATAATGGATAGCTCAGCAACATGTGGGTAACAGAAAGCTAGTGTAATATAACTTTTCTCTAATAAGAACAAGGTGTCACAAAGACAGGTCAAATATGCAGTCTTCTAGTTAAGGAAAGTAACAAAAAGACCACAGGAAGACCTGTTCTACCAATGAGACTCACATAGACCTAGACGTTATTCCTTTAGTTATTCAATATTTATTGAGCACCTAATATATGATGGATGTCAAAAATTCAAAGAAGCAAAAGACATTGCCCTGTCTTCTTTGCATTCAGTAAAGGAAAATGAGGTTGACAAATGCCCGAGCAGACCTGAGAGTCCCTGGGAGAAGCAACTAATTCTACTACATTTCATAGAGGATATTTGAGTTGGATATAGAGAGGGATATAGAAGAAAAATATGCATGGACCCGGGGAGACAGTGTTCTAGCCAGAAGACCCAGCATATGTAAAGAAAAGGAAGGAAATGTATTGAGGGAGGGAGCGTTCAGGGTTGTAGAGATAGAAGGGGTATGGGAGAGAAATGGCTTGGTTGAACCCAGAAAGGCAAGTTTGGGCACCATCACAGAGCACCTAGGATGCCAAATGAAAAGGACTTGATCCTATAAGTATCATGGAGTCCCTGCAGGGTTAAACAGGGATTAACAACTAGAATAATAGTACCAACAGCAATGTGGATGGTGTATAAGAGGGAAGAAATGATGGGAACCCAGAACAGAGTCACCAGGTGAGAGATGAAGATATTCGGGCCCAAGATAATGGAAACGCATGTGGAGCCAAAGAGGTGTGGTCCCGCTCCTTTATGATGCTTTAGCACCTGATAGAGGAATGCTACCAGGAGGATGGGGAAGTCCAGAACGCTCTCCTGATTTTTAGATCTTTCAATATATAGCGGTCCATTTGCAAAGTGCCCGGAGAAAAACATCTACCGCTAAAGCACAATTCCTGCTGCTTCTCAGTGTTCCTCCATCTCCCATCAGAAATAGGTAACTCATCCCTAGGGTTATTTTTTTCAGATCCCAGCCTCATTCTGCAATCCAGTGCTTTGGGGTCTGAGGACTGAGAAGTGCAAGACTTGGGTTTCTTTGTCTTTAATTCAACATGGGTCACTGGCATCCTAAGATTAGGCACAGAATGTAGATGTAGTCTTTTCTTCTAAGAACCTCATCAACCTAAGGTGGATTAAGACAGATCAACTCTAAATACTAACCCAGGCAGGAGGAACACACAGGGCAGGAGCACAGAGGAGGCTGGGAGGACTCAGGTATTCAAAGACAAAAGCACAACCCCAGGGACCCAACCTCTCCAGCCACACCCCACCTGCCTGGGTTACCACCCAGTAAATCCATCACAGTGGATTTATCTACTGATGATCACAACTGTCATGACTTAACTCTTTCAACCCTGAGCTCTTCAGGGGACATTCTATATCTGGCCGTAATACACATCTTTCCTTCAAAGACGGCAAAATCCTGAAGCCATTCCCCCGATATTCTCCTTTCGTCCTGTTTTCCATGATACTTAGCTTGGTTAAATTCATTTCCACGCAGCTGTAACTGGTCTGGAGAAGCTGTAGCTCGGGTTGGATTTCTGTAAAGCCATATGCTGCATACATCCTGACATTCACACAGACACCGTTTGATTCCATTTTGGTTTATTCATTCAATAAATATTTATCGAGTGTCTGCTCGGTCCCTGGCATCTGCAGTGCAAAGAGGAATAAGATCCAGTTCTGCACTCTGAATGCCCCCATGTTTCGTGGCAAAGCAATCCCTGAAGATATAATTTTAGTAGATCGTGGCTAGGTGAGATAGGAGCTACCAACTGGCTGTACAGTGGGTGGGGAGGTCACAAGAAAAGAATTCCATAATCTGGACTTTGAACTGAGTCGCCAAGTGTTAGCTGGATTTTCCCAGGTGAAGAAAAGGGGGTGCACTTCCCTGATTCGTTTCCTGATGGAATAACATGTACTTACAGAGAGCCGCTGGCTCTGGAAAGGGTGACACGCTTACTGGCCCAGGACTAGGATGCTAGCCGCTGTTTACTGAGAGCACAGCAGCCTTCCTGGGCACCCATGGGGCACTGGCTCCAGGATGCCCCATGGGTGTCCCATGGGTGCCCCATCTGTTCATCTCCAGGACAGATACTAACAATCAAGGGTGCTCAAGTTCTGAATCAAAATAGTGTGGCATTTGCATAGAACCTACACACATCCTCCAATATACTTTTGTGTATATGTGTGTGTGCTACTGGGAATTGAACCCAGGGGTGTTCTGCCTCAGAGCTACACCCCCCCAGACCCCTTTTTATGTGAAACAGGGTCTCACTAAGTTGCTGAGGACCTCTAGATTGCTGGGACTGGCCTCAAACCTGCAATCCTCCTGTCTCAGCCCTCCAAGTACTGGGATTACAGGCATGCGCCACCATGTCCGGCTCTCCCATATACTTTAAATCATCTCTCGATTACTTATAATATCCAGTACAATGTAAATACTATGTAAATAGTTGTTATAGTATATTGTTTAGGAAATACTGACAAGAAAAAAAAATCTGTGCATGTTCGTGACAGATGAAGTTTTTTCCCCCCGAGCATTTTCCATCTGCAGATAGTTGAATGGAGGATGTGGAACCCTTAGATGCAGAGGGCCGACTGTACACACCATGCACAATACTAAGCAGCTCGTGTTTCACTTGGCTTTATTCACAGAACAACCATAAGAGTTCGGTCCTATTATTATTCCCATTTTACTCAGAATATGACTGATGCTTAGAGAGGCATGATACCTGCCCATGGCCACACAGTGACAACCTAGGACTTGAATAGAAGCCATTGTAGTACTCAGAATCTGTCCGTGAGCCACTCCAGTGTCCCAGATGTGTGTGGGCCATGTCACGGGCCCACAGGGGGAAGCACAAGCTGAAGGCAGAATGGTAAACTGAGGCCACCTTGAAGTCCTAAACACTAAGACAGGGGTCATTGTAGACAAACATCTTTTTTTTTTTTTTTTTGTATTGGGAATTGAATGCAGGAGCATTCTACCTCCGAGCTACACCTTTTTATTTTTTGTTTTAAAACAGGATTTCACTAGGTTGCTAAGAGTCTCACTAAGTTGCTGAGGCTGGCCTTGAATCTGCGATCTTCCTGTCTCAGCCTCCCAAGTACTGGGATTACAGGCATGAGCCACGAAGCCCAGATGACAAACATCTTTGTGTGTTTATTTTTTATAAAATTGTAATTGTCTTACTTTAAAAAATTGAGCTGGGCGTGGTGGTGCACGCTTGTAATCCCAGTACTTTGGGAGGCGGAGACCGGAGGATCTAGGTTCGCGGCCAGCCTCAGCTCTCTCTCTCTCTCTCTCTCTCTCTCTCTACCTAGTGAGGCCCTCCGCAACTTCGTGAGACCCGGTTTCAAAATAAAGTATAAAAAATAGGGCTGGGGGCATAGCGCGGAGGTAGAATGCCCCTGTGTTCAATCTCCGGTACCACCAGAAAAAAAAAATTGTATTTTAAAGTGAGTCAGACGCCAGGCGTGGTGACACATGCTTATAATCCCAGTACTTGGGAGGCTGAGATAGGAGGATCACAGATTCGTGGCCACCCTCAGCTACTTAGTGAGGCCCTCCACAACTTAGTGAGAAATATATCCATGAAGTGTTTCTACCAGTAAAAAATCAACCCAAACAAAAAAAGATACCGATCCACAACACTGGCATGCTTGAGTTGGTCGTGGACTCATCAATAAACGTTTGGGTGTGCGCAGTTCAGCAGTGAGCGCAGCCGAGCATCACATCTGCTCAGCGTAAGATCTGTCAGAGCGCAGAGTGGTCATCCAACAGAAGTCACCGAATGCACCAAACTGAAAATCTTCTGCGAGGAACGCGGACCCCTCTGGGTTGTGAGGCCCAGGGAACTTTGCTTGGAAAAGCACACACCCGCAAGCAAGGAGCCTGCTGCCCTCCCCTCCCGTAGCCCCAGGAACAGGAACTCTCTGAACTTGGGTGGCCAGGCTGCTTCACAGCCTCCTCTGGCGTCAGCAGCCCGTTTCCCTCCCCCGCTCTGCCTCCCCCGGGTTCTGCTTCCTGGACCCTTTTGCTGACCAAGGAAACTGGCCTTGAGCAATTCCTCCGTGTTGCACCAACCCGAGCTGTCTGGCTCCCTGGGGTGCCCCTCCTCCTCCTCTTGGCCACAGCTCTTCAGGAACCTAGGCCTCCACCATGCACAAGCCGGGATTTAGCCACGCTGGTCCAGTGGTGGAGAAGGACCCTGAGAACCCCCTCCCCCTTCCCGCCAAAAGAGTACTGCCACCACAGACACAGACACTCCGCTGGATGGGGTCCAAGGTCATCTCAGGCTTCTGCTTCCTCTGGCTGATTCCTCCAGTTTGTCAGCAACACTCCGAGTCCAGTCTCTGCCTCAGGGAGCATTCAAGTCTGGAAGGGGCCAAAGAGGCTTTTTTGGGGGGATTGAACCAAGGGGTGTTCTCCCTCTGAGCTACACCCCCAGCCCTTTTCTTTTTTGAAACAGGGACTCACTAAGTTTCTGAGGGTCTCCCTAAGTTGCCAAGGTTGGCTTCGAACCTGCGATCCTCCTGTCTCAGTCTCTCAAGTACTGGGCTTACAGATGTGTGCCACCAGGCCAGGCTTGGGAGAGGCTTTTAAGAAATGATTGGGACTTGGAGAAAGAAGGAAAGACCTGGACAACATTCCAGACAGGAGGAGCAAAACAAGCCAAGGAGAAGAGCAAGAAATTCCCCCAAGCAGCAGAGTCTCTGCTTTCAGACCTGAAGATGTCCAGGGAGAGATATCCCAGGGCTTCCCCTGAGTCTAGCCCATCCTTGCCCATGACCTCCGTGTCCCATTTTACAGATCCAGGCTATTAAATAATTGAGACCTGAGCAGAAGAGGATTGTGTAAAGAGGTCACGGGCTGACAATGAAGATGACAGCCTGGTGGAAGAGACCAGTCTGGTCTGGTTTCTCTGACTCCCTCTTGTCTTCTTTAGCCACAGTACCACTAAACTCATTCTCCTGGCTAGCTTTGGGAGGGCTGACACCCCCGCTCCACCCTCCAGAACCCCCTCAGTAGGAAAATAGCACAGAGGGACCCCTCAGCTTCAGAGCAGGGAGGCCAATTTCCTGTGCAAGGTCACTGCTGGGGAAAAATGTTTTTTCCAGAAATGTCATTCTCTAGGCCGGGGGTGGTGGCGCACGCTTCTAATTCCAGTACTTTGGGAGGCAGAGACCGGAGGATCCGGGTTCGTGGCCAGCCTCAGCTCCGCTCTCTCTCCCTGTCTCTCTCTCTTTAGTGAGGCCCTCCGCAACTTCGTAAGACCCGGTTTCAAAACAAAGCATAAAAAATAGGGCCGGGGGCGTAGCACGGAGGTAGAACGCCCCTGCGTTCAATCCCCGGTACCGAAAAAAAAAAAAAAAGAAATGTCATTCTCCCCTAGAAATGTCACCTTACCATGGCCTCCCCCCAGTCTTTGTCTGTAGGTGGTGGACATCAGTTCCAGTCACCGTGGGAATTTAAATGGAGCGACCAAATCCCCTGACCACTAGCCAGGCCGGCTGGACTCTGTTGATGTGTGTGCACGTGTGCGTGGGTGCAGGGTGTTGGGTGTGAGCCGTGGGTGAAGCCATGCTTCTCAGCCCACGCTGGGCCAGCTGCCCCGGGCCTGCGGCCACACTCCATCCCTCCTCACCTCATGCTCCCTCCACAGCAGTGGGTTTCATTCTCTTTGCTCTGAGTCATGAGGACATCTGAGACCCACCCTGTGTTCAGAGCCAGGATGGCAGATACAGGTTGGAATGGTCTGGAAAATGAAGAGTTGGGGTACTTAAATGTGTTTCTGGCACCCTGAAACAAGTAACTTAATGTCTTTGTTCTGAGCTTCCTCGTGTGTAAAATGGGTGTACTATTAACCTCGCAATCTTGGCTCGAGGGTTGAAAGATAGGCGGGCGATGAATAAATTTTGCAAAACACAGAGTTCTGCAAGGATTTGAATATTGCAAAGCAGGCCCCCGGTCCTGTGCCTCTGCAGCGGAGGAAGGGTGTAGGGCACCAAACAGGTTTCCATCGCAAAGGCTGAGTAGGGTGCCCCAGGGGCAGCCCCAGGAGTTAGTCCCACAGGGATCTCAGAAGAGAAGCTTCCAGAGGAGAGGCGTCCACAGCGGCAGGCAGGAAGGCATAGAGTATCCCCTTCTTCCTCACAGCAAATCCCAGCTGCGGAGACACAGCAGGATCCGGGTGGCCCACTCTTTCTGCCAGTGAAGGAGACCAGGCGCCCGAGCTGTACTTCTCTGGTTGCCGGTCGTGCACCTGGGTCCCTTCGCAGTGGCTTTCTTCACCAACACCCTCGCCACGAAGCTTCCTGTTTTGAAACCACCAAGACATGGAAAATGTGAGAGCGGAGTGTCAGAGACTCGGGCTCTGTGCCGGGTGTGCTAGCGTGCAGGCCTGCGCATGCTCGCGTGCGGGTGTGTAGTGTGGCAGCACATGCGTACGTAGACGTGTGTGTGAGCAGGTCTTGTGTGTGTATTGTGCATGCGTGTGTGTGAGTGAGTGTGTGGCTGAGTCTGAGTGTGTGTCATGTTCGGTTAAGCATCTCTATCGGTGCTGGCTGTGTGTGCTCAGATTATGTGTGTGAGTGCAAGATTATGTGTGTGACTCTATGAGCATCTGTTATATATCTGAGCATGCAGATCGAGCTGTGTGTGAGTGCATGCTGTGACTGTGATGTGTGTGTTTCTGTGTTAGAGTGTGTGAGCAAGCCTGTGTGACTGTCTGCATTTTGTGACTGACTGTGTGTGGCCATGAATTGTGTGAGTGTCATCCCATGTGTGGCTGTGTGTGTTGTGTGCGACTGAATGTGACTGTGTGTTACGTGAGTGTGACCACATGGTGACTCTGTGGTCATGTGTGTGGCTGTGTGCTCTATATGATCCTGTGTGGGTTATGTGAGTGTGATCTGTGTTTAGCTGTGTGTGTTGTGTTGTGTGTGACGATGATCATGTATGAGTGTTCCAGGCACCCTGGAACAAATAACTTAATGTCTTTGCACTCAGCTTCCTTGTCTGTAAAATGGGTATACTATTAACCTCACATGTGTGATCAAGTGAGTCACATACATGGGTGTAATCATGGGTATGATCACATATGTGAGTGTGATCGTGGTGTAGCTGTGTGTGTCGTGTGTGACAATCATGTATGAGTGTGATCATGTATGTAGCCAGTGATCATGTGTGTGACTGTGATCATGGGTATGACCACATGTGTGAGTGTGATCATGTGTGTGACTGTGTGTTGTATGACTGTGACCGCACTTGTGATTGTGTGCTGGTGTGTGAGGCGGGTGTGAGCCCGACTGTGCTCGCAGCTGGCAAGAAGGGCTCTGGGGCCAGGACTTGCCCTGCAGGGGAGGCCAGGCTGCCCGGGGCTGGGGAGCTTGGGTGCTCAGTCCACCGCTGGAGTGGCAGGAGGTTGAATGGAGGAGGAGGAGGATCTGCCAGTGGGGTCAGCTGTTAACTCCGGTCAGCTCCGACAGGCTCACTTCTCAGCTTGTACGAAGGTCTTTGTTTTTCAAGCTTTAAAACAAAAATAATTTCTTACCACTCTAAAAATGGCTCCCGACTCCGCAGAGCAGACCCGTAGTCCTCCTAGCTCGCTGGGCGGGCGAGGCGCCTGGCCCATTTCTTCATCCCCGGGCAGCAGGGCCTGGTGCATGCCTTCAGCAAGTACCCGAGGGGTGCTTACCAGGCACTGAGGATTGCTCGAGGCTCTTGGGGTTCAACGCAGATCATAGCGAAGTCTGATCCCAGGTAGCTTACGGTACCGGGGTGGGGGGGACCATCCCAATCCCACCTATATATAAATATAGGAGTGTGCCGGTGCTTTTACTACCGGGTGAAAGAATGGTTCCTTTTTAGGCTCTTTTCGTAGCTTTTTAGATGAGTCTCTGGCTTTTTCTGGCTCTCAGTAGAGGGAAGGCCACAATCCATTGACCTTTTCTTCATTTACAAAGGTAACATTACTGGCCCACAGGCTTTTGGAAAGGAAAATGTCTCCTTATTGAAGAAATCTAAATGATAACTTTTCTCTCTCCTGCCCCACCCCCCCGTTGGCCACCTCCTAGCTTCTTACACCCCACCCCCATCGCACCTGGGGTTCTTCTCTCTTCTTTTCTTGATGGCAAAATTCCACTCACTGGTCCAGGCCTAGCTCAAACCCAACCCCTGTGGGCAGAGCTAACCTTCCTTGGTGATCCCCTGCGTATCAGTGGCAGGGGACAGTGTGACGGAAGCCCTAGGACCTCTGCTCCAGGCGATCTTCTGTCTCCACTGAGCTCCTGGAGGCCCGAGACTATGTTTGGTCTATTGCTGAATCTCTCCGAGCCTGGCACAATGCCGCACCTCTCTCTCTCTCTCCTCTCCTCTCTCCTCTCCACTCTCCTCTCTCCTCTCTCCTCTCTCTCTCTCTCTCTCTCTCTCTCTCTCTCTCTCTTCTCTTTCTCTCTCCTCTCTCTCTCTCTCTCTCTCTCTTTCTCTATGATACTGGAGATTGAACCCCAAGGGCATTCTACCTCCAAACTACATCCCCAGGCCTTTTTATTTTTTATTTTGAAACAGGGTCTCACTAAGTTGCTGAGGCTGGCCTCAAAGCTGCGATCCTCCTGTCTCGGCCTCCCAAGTACTGGGATTACAGGCATGCGCCTCCGCACCCAGCTGGCCTTGTCTTTTTCTGTGTTCAGCAGGTGTGAGATGGAGGAACTGATGGGTGGCAGGTTAGGTGAATGCTCCTTGGCCCACCTTTATGGTAAAGAAATGGCAGCTCAGGGTGAGCCATGCAGACTGAGGCCCAGAGACCAGAGGGTGTAGAGTTCTAACAGCAGCTAATGCTGAGTGGGGGCTGCTCTTGTATTTTTATAAATGATTTGGAAAAGGAACTTCGGAGTGAAACCCACACGTCTGTGGGTGACACCGAGCTCTCTCGGTAGTGAAGCCCCACACCTGTACGGGGGACCCGGAGAGACTCTCTGGAGGGGTGAGTGGGCGGTGAGGGGAAGTGGCCTCGGTGTGAGCCAGCTGGATTCACTGTTGAGGCAGAAGCTACCAAGGCAGGGAGAGCCTGGGCAACCAATACTGGCAGGACACAGCGGGGTCCTGGAGTTACTCCTTCAGTCAACCCATTCAGCACCTACTACTTGCTGGGCTTTGCGCTCAGGACTGTCCCTCCCCCGTGTGGCCGGGCGTGGTGGCGCACTCCTGTAATCCCAGTACTTGGGAGGCTGAGACAGGAGGATCACAGGTTTGAGGACAGCCTCAGCAAGTAGTGGGATTCTCATCAACCCAGTGAGACCTTGTTTCAAAATAAAAGTAAAGATGCCGGGCGTGGTGGCGCACGCTTGTAATCCCAGTACTTGGGAAGCAGAGACCGGAGGATCCAGGTTCGAGGCCAGCCTCAGCTAATTAGTGAGGCCCTTAGCAACTTCGTGAGACCCGGTTTCAAAATAAAGGATAAAAAATAGGGCCGGGGGTGGAGTGTAGCTCAGAGGTAGAATGCCCTTGGGTTCCATCCCCAGTACCACAAAAAAAAAAAAGAAAGAAAAGAAAATCCCATGTGTAATGGAGAAGAATATTCTGGGTATAATGGGGGAATGGACTTAAAAGGACATGGTTAGATGGAGGATTCATTCATTCCTACCTACTCCGAGCATCTTTCAGGGCATTTACTGTGAGCTCAGTTCTGAAGGCACCACGTTAAACCTACAGGCGCTTTGTCTCCAAGGAACTTGAAGTTCTTGGGTGATACGGTCCAGTAAAGAGCGGGCAGGGCAAGGGAAGATTGGATTCTAAAGAAAGTTCTGAGTCTTCTTGGCTTCGTCTTGAAGTCATCCTTTAATTTCACAAGGGGTATGGGCTATCCCAGCAGAAAGAGGAAAGTGCGCAGAGGCCCAGCCTTTGAGAGCAGCAGGGTACGACTGGGCAACGCAGAGGCTTCCCGGGCAGAGGCTAAGTGTTGGGGGGTCGCAGCAGGAGAGGCAAGCCAGGGACTTAGGGAGCCCCTGAAGGAGTTTAAGCAAGACCATGGCATGATCCAGGTCACTATTTTAGGGACATTCCCCTGGCCTCAGTAGAGGATGGGCTGGGAGTTAGGGGATGGGAAGGAGGGTGTAGCCAGCAGCAGACAGAGCCCCTGAAATCATCCATGGCGCAGCACGTGCACTGAAATAAAATGAATGAATGAACAGGTCCAAAACGAGGGGAACAGAATTGGCTTGATGACATCAGCCAGTAAGATTTGGGAAATGTCTTTCTCTGGCTGCCATGCAGGGCACCCCCAGGGACCATGCTGAGCTCGGAACCAGGAAGCAGCATTAGACAGGAGGGGAAGCCCAGCATGGTGGCTCACACCTGTAATCTCAGTACTTGGGAGGCTGAGACAGGAGGATCGCAGGTTCAAGGCCAGCCTCAGCAATTTAGCAAGGCCCTCATCAACTTAGGGAGACTCTGTATAAAAATAAAAAATAAATGAAATAGTTCTGGGGGTGTAGCTTGGAGGTAGAATGCCCCCGAGTTCAATCCCCATTACCGTGTGTGTGTGCACACACACAAAACAGGAGGGGAGAAGAACCCCACACACACACCAGTCACCGGTCCTGAGCTAAGGGTGGCTCTGTGACCAAGGACTGTCATCTGACCTGCCTGCCTGAGCTCCTACTGGGACTGCTGTGAGAATAAAATGCCAGAACCCGTTTTTTCAAGTTCTTTATAAACAACAGGGTCAGCGCCTGCCGGGATGTTGTGTGGCTTGGGCTCCTGCACATTGAGAGATCAAAGCCACGCCTGGAGAAAGTCCAGGAAAGAGTTCTGAGGTCCAGAGGAGGTTGGGAAGGTTTCTTTATAGAGACACAATGGCCTTATTAGAGCTATTCAACCTGGGAAGAGGAGAGGAGGCTGCACAGCCCGGGCTTCACCGCACAGGAGTGAGGAGGGGCGCACTGAGTCAGACTGCCTGGGTTCAAGTCCCAGGGCTGCAACTTAAGAGCTATCCATTGCCTTGGGCAAGCCATTCAGCCTCCGTTCCCTTATTTGTATAATGGAGATGATGATAATGAGCTGGTTATGGTGAGGATTAGCCGACTAACAGTGACTACTTATTGCTAGGTTTGGTTTTGTTTTGTTTTTGAGAAGAGGTACTGAGGATAGAACCCAGGGACATTCTACCTCTGAGCTATACCCCCATTTTATTTTTTACTTTTTATTTTGAAGCAGGGTCTCGCTGAGTTGCTGAGTGTCTCACTAAGTTGCTGAGGTTGGCCTTGAACCTGCGATCCTCCAGTCTCACTCGGCCTCCCAAGTACTGGGATGACGGGTGTGCGTCACCATGCCTGGCTATTGCAGGGATTAAAGAATGCAGCACAGGTGAGCAGCGTAGTAGAGCATGGTGCAGAATGCACTCTTCTTTAGCCCTCAGCTAGACATCTTAACTGTGAGGAAGGTCTCCACTCAGTCTGATCCCGCAGAACAGGGATCAAGAATACCTTCCTTGTGCTTGACGAAATGCACGGTGCAAATAAAAAGGAGAGTGAGCCGTGAGTAGCAGCCTCCTCCTTTCTTTCGTTGTTTTAATTTTTTATTGTGGAAGTTATCGAATATTCACAAAAGCAGAGAGAACAGAATCGTGAGCCTCCGTGTGTATCCCCTCCCAGCATCAGCAATTACTAGCACACAGTCCATCGTGCTTGGTTCCGGTGGCGCCCTTAGACCGGACTCCCCGCGCACAGCCCGCAGAGCCCGGGCCTCCTCCCCGCCTGCTCGTCCCTCAGTGAACACGGGGAGTGGCCTGGTAAGTGCTCTGACTCCAGTTTAGCTTTCTTTTCATTGGGCTAAATCATTTAAGTCTATGCAGCTTATTATCACAAGCATCTCCTGACATTTTGATCTTCTCCTTAAGTCTGCTCAGCATACTTCCATTTCCTCCCTGTAGATTTTGAACCCAGAACAAGAGACGAGAGGCTTGTGAGAGGTCCAAAGGACCACAGCAATGCGAGGCTGCCTGGAGGGCCCGCTCCCCTCCCAGCTGTGAGCCCTTAGCAGCCTCCAACCGTGTTGAGTCCCTGGGTCTCTTGCACGCACTGGTGCTTAATACTGATTTGCTACTTAGCAAGTCTCTTGACTGTGTGTTCTCCGGGTCCCAAAGCGGCTCCTGCACAGTTCACAGCCCAGACTACTGTTTATTGTCGCTGGGAGAGGAAGAGCCTTTCACTGACATAGAGGAAGCACTCAGGTCGAAGCCCTTGTCAAAACTCCTCCCGCTGAGATACAGCTGAATCACGTCCTGTGTGTCATTAATGGGTAACTAATAATCTGTAGGGCTGACAGCCTGGAAATTGCAAATGATACTAATCTCCGAGCTGAATTCCAGAGTGGAACCGCTTCTACGGATGCCATAATTATGGCAGATAATTGTTATGCATTTGCTATATGCAAAGCAGTCCGTGTTGGCAACACTTGCCCTGAGCCTAGGAAATAACCACAATGGTTTGTACTTGCATTGTGTTGTGCATCGTGTGTGTGTGTGTGTGTGTGTGTGTGTGTGTGTGTGTACTGGATATTCAACCCAGGAGCACTCTACCATTGAGCTACACCCCAGCCCTTTTTATTTTTTATTTTGAGACAGGGTCCCACTAAGTTGCCCAGGCTGGCCTCGAACTTGTGACCATCCCTCCCTCAGCCTCCTGAGTTGCTGGGATCACAGGTGTGCGCCACCACACCCAGTTTGTGCTTTGCATCTTACATCTGGAATATTAAGGGAGAAAGTTTATTGAATGCCCCTGTGCACCAGGCAATGTGTCCATAGAAACCTTGAAGTAATGCTGTATGTAATGTTGTTATTTTCCTTTGGGAGATGGGAAACCGAGGGTTAGCCGTATTCAGTAAATTGCCCAAGGGTCGCACAGCCAGTGAGCAGTATTCAAATACAGGTTTGTGGGTCTGACTACTCCCCTGTCTCCTATTTCTAATGATAGCCTTCTTAGGTAACCGTTGTTATTCCTCTTTTATAAACGAGAGCCCAATGTCCACAGAGGTTTTTCCTAAAGTCCGGATCCTCTGGCTCCATATTCATTGTGTTCTTCAGTGCCGGGGCTGCCCGAGCTGAAGATGCAGGCTGGCCGTGCTGGGTGCACTTGGGGATATGGGCCTAGCTGCAGGTGCTGGCCTTTCTTCTTTCCTTGTGGCATCTTATTCAGGCAGGTTAGAAGGGCAAGGTGCTTCTGCACACACAGGTACAAGGAACCCTCAACTGCACCGCGGAGTGTTCCTGTGTTTTGAGTCTAAATCCTCAGAGCAACAAAGGCCCCCAATCAGCCAGCACTGAGTACTAAGTTCACTTAATCAATGACAGCACCTCCAAAAGGCCAGGGGTTAAGTCATCCAGCCTTCTGTGGTGTGGAGAAAGAAAAGCGCATCCTTCCCCCAAGGAGTCTTGTGAAATGAGTCTGGAGAGGCTGAGAATTGGACTCTGAGGAATCCCACCTGAACGCTCTTTCCATCTGGCCTCTAGGCTGTCCACTCTGAGCAGAGCCTTGACGCCCCCCAGAGGGCTTCACAAGGGTGGACCTAAGCACTGTCCAGACAGGTCAGTGGCTCATCGAGCCCCCATGCTCCACCAGTAAAATTCAGACGCTCACCCTTCTTGTTGCCCTCTTTGGAAGGTTGAAGAAATAGACAACTGTAGCAGGGCGCGGTGGCACAAGCTGGTAATCTCAGCACTTTGGGGGCTGAGACAGGAGGATCGCAGGTTCAAGGCTGGCCTCAGCAACTTAGTGAGCCCCTCAGCAACTTAGTAAGACCCTGTTTCAAAAACTATATATAAAATGAGGCTTGGAGGTAGAATGTCCCTGGGTTCTATCCCCAGTACCGAAAAAAAAAATGTCCCTGGGTTCAACCCCCAGTACCACAAAATAAAAAATAATAGATAAATTAAAAGGGCTGGGGGTGTTGCTCAGAGGTAGAATGCCCCTTGGTTCAATTCCTGGCAAAAGGAAGGAAGGAAAGAAGTAAAGGAAGGAAGGAAAGGAGGAGAGAGAAGAAGGAAGGAGGGCGGGCTGTGTGAACCATGCTCAGAGGTCTTAAGGAGAAAGGTACAGAAACTCACTTCATTATCGGGGGCCACTGAGAAGAACACAGAAGCACTGACAGTGGGGTGACTGGGGTAGAATTCCCCAGAAGTAAAAATCCCAATTCTCTGGCACCTAGGAGCATCGTTTCTGTGTAGTCTTTCCAGAGGCTTCCCGGAAACGCCTTGGGAGAAGGCGTCCAGGGTCCCAGGAGCCGAGAAGCAGAGGTGATATGCAGAGGTGTGCCCAGCTGCTCCCCGCCCTCCCAGGCCTTAACCGGTGACATGAGGCTCATGCCAGTCTGAGGCCCATGGTGTCTGGTCTGGGAGACGCTGGCAGCCACGTCTCTGCCGGCTCCAGTCTGCCCTGTAATGAGGTGTTGTGCCGGGTGATCTACTTATGCTGGGCCCGAGCTGCAGCGCTGCCTGGAGCCTCACACAGGCCATCCTGCCTCCCTGAGCACGGTCTGGGCCGCACACCCAGCCAGGCCTTCTGCAGGAGGTTGGATGGGGAGTCTGGGCTCATGCTCCTGGATGGCCTTGGCTCAGAGCTGTGCTCCCTGCTTCTCTGGAATGCCATTTTTATCACCAGGCTCCTCATCACACCTCCTTGCCGTAAGTCATGCTAGACCCATCCGCCTTCTCCAGAGAGAGAAGCCTATAAATGAAGAGCGAGGGCCGAGAGGTCTGATTACAGGATGAGAACAAACATTCCTTTGACTGGGCAAGAGTTTTGTCAACCTATGCAGGTATTTGAAATTTTTCTACTAAAACATGGGATCCAAAGCTGGTCTTTCCTTTTTTTTTTTTTTTTTTTGTACTGGGGATTAAACCCAGGGGCATTCTACCTCTGAGCTACACCCCCAGCCCATTTATTTATTTATTTATTCATTTATTTTTTTTCAGTACCGGGGATTGAATCCAGGGGCATTCTACCTCCGAGCTACACCCCAGCCCTATTTTTTATCCTTTATTTTGAAACAGGGTCTCATTAAGTTGCAGAGGGCCTCACTAAGTAGCTGAGGCTGGCTGCGAACCTGCGATCCTCCTGTCTTAGCCTCCCAAGTACTGGGATTACAAGCGTGTGCCACCATGCCCGGCTTATTTATTTTATTTTGAAATGGGGTCTTGCTAAGTTGTTGGTACCACTCTCACAGATGGGTTTACAGTTAATAGTAAGGGGAACTCCAAAGGTTACCCTAAATTGCTAAGACAGACCCAGTACAACGGGAAATTAGTCTTTTCCTGGGAATCCTGGAGGCTGGCTTTCTGGCATATTGCTGCCACCCCAGAGAGGAAGATGGACACTTTAACCTTCTCCCTTCTTCCCCAGGAAACTGTCTTCTTGATAAGCAAAAATCAGCACCTCATTTTCTTGAAGAATCATTTTCCTGAACACAAAACAGTCCCATCAGCCCTCCATATCCATGGGTCCCATGTCATCCGTGGATGCAGCCAATCACAGATCAAAAACGTTCAGAAAAAAAACTGCACCTGTACTGAACATGCACGGACATTTTTCTCATCATTAGTCCCTAAATGATACAGTATGACAATCATTCACACAGCATTTACACGGATGTGGTGTTATAAGTAAATTGGGGATGATTTAAAGTATTTTGGAGGTCACATGTAAATACAATGCCATTCCCTACAAGGGGCTAAGTGTCTGCAGATTTTAATATCTGGGGCCGAGAGTCCTAGAACTGCCCCCTGAAGATACAAAAGGACCACTGTCATCGGGGAACTGACCTGGGCTATGTGTGGAAGAGCAGCAGGAAGGGTCAGACGGTGCGGACGTGGCTTGGAGAGAGAGGATATTTATTTTCTCTTCCAGGAGCAAAAATGCAGAGCGAGGCTTGAGGCTGCCACCCGCCACCAGGCGGAGGGTGGAGCCTGCAATGGCTGCTTTACCTAGCACTGGGTGTTGCCAGTGTCACCCCAGCTCCATGACCTGCACCAGTCCCCCCTGAGGATTCTCCTCGACCCCCTCCCTCCCTCCCAGTGGCCTCTCTTCAGGATCAGTCCACACCAGGCCCACACCTCTGTTCTACCCACTCATTTCAATCCCAGGTTAAGGAAACAGCCCAAGAGAATCCATAGCACACAGAAACTCCTCAGCCACTACAGCTGTAGGGAGCCCTTGAGATCCACGTAAGAGGACCCGTCTCATTCTCCCCAATCCCTGGAAGGTTGGAGACATGCCCGAGGCCACACCATGATTGACCAGAACAGGGCCGCCGTAGAGAGAAGGCACAGGGTGGCAAGGCAGAGGGGCACCTGGGAAGATGCCACGTGCTGGGCTCAGGGCAGTCAGCAGACTCCCCACCACCACAGCTCCCTGCTCGGTGCAGTGGAGACGTTAGATTGCATGATTCTCCCTGTCTGTGTCTGCGTCTGCGTCTTCATGGGCTTTCATGAGGACCAGGCTCCTCCGCATAGTTCATCAAAGTGAATATCCATGAGCCGGGCATGGTGGCACACACTTGTAATCCCAGTACTTGGGAGGCAGAGACCGGAGGATCCGGGTTCGCGGCCAGCCTCTGCAACTTCGTGAGACCCGGTTTCAAAATAAAGTATAAAAAATAGGGCCGGGGGTGTAGCTTGGAGGTAGAACGCCCCTGGGTTCAATCCCCGGTACCTCAAAAAAAAAAAAGTGAATATCCATGTCACTCTCGAACTACACACTGCTGTGAATGACGAGGACTGCGCAGTTTCTCTCCTGTCTCAGCTCCTCCACGTCCCACCCTGCCTGTAAAAAGGCTCAGATAACCCAGAGAGCTTCTGGCCTTTTGGCTTGTGGCCTTCTGTGGAAAAGGACCAGAACTTTTTTTTTTTTTTTTTTTTTTTGCTCCTGGGGATTGAACCCAGGGGTATTCTACCTCAAGACCACACACCCCCCCAGCTCTATCTTATTTTTTATTTTGAAGCAGGTCTCACCTGCTGAGACTGGTCTCCAACCTGCGATAGATCCTCCTGTCTCAGCCTCCCAACTACTATTTTGTTTGGTTTGGTTTGCAGTGCTTTTGTTTGGTTTGTTTTGTGGTGCTTGGGGATCGAACACAGGGCTGGAGCATGCTAGGCAAGCGCTCTACCACTGAGCCACAGCCCAGAACTGAACATTTTACAGTGAAGATCATGTTATGGATTGGAGGGAGGGGCCACGCGGGCCAGAGGGTGTGTCTCTTAGCATGCCCATCTGGCTAAGAGGGGCTTTGCCCCACCAGAAAAGCCTTCAACAGGACTAAAAAATGGTTCTGCAGAGAAAGGTGCCTCTGCCCCCAGTGCTACCAAAGTGCTCTGCCCTGAGCTGCTTATCTCTCCCTCCCACTCCGTAGGGGAGGCCAAGGAGGAAGAGAGGTCTGGGGAAATGACCAGACCAAGGAGGAAGAGAGGTCTGGGGAAATGACCCGGCTCCTCCTCTGAGGGAACCAGAGGCTGCTTGGGATTTGTCAACTCAGGCTCAAGGTCCCACACGGTAAGGCTTGATTTATATTTAGAAATTAAAGAGTGAGCAGGGCGTGGTGGTGCACGCTTGTAATCCCAGTACTTGGGAGGCTGAGACAGGAGGATCGGGGTTTGCGGCCAGTGTCAACCACTTAGTGAGGCCCCGGCAACTTAGTGAGACCCTGTTTCAAAATAAAGAATAAAAAATAGGGCTGGGGGTGTAGCCCAGAGGTAGAATGCCCCTGGGTTCAATCCCCAGTACCTCAAAAAAAAATTAAAGAGCAAGGACTGGGGTGCCGCTCAGTGTTCGAGCACTCGCCTGGCATGTACAAGGCCCTGGGTTCAGTCCCCCACACGGCAAAAAGGAAGAAAAAAGAATGCATAGAAAACCCAAGAAGTAACACAAACAAATGAAAAAGCACTTCTGTAAATCTCAAGGCTGAAGACGAAGCTGGTAGAAGCGCAGGCCCTTAATTGCAGTCTGCTCTGCCTCTGGCACTCGCTGGTTAATTTGATTGTTTCTTGGGGCTTGGAGCTTATTACAGTAGTCTTGTAGCCAAGCACTGCAATCCCCCACTCTGCTTTATCACAGGGGGCATGAAACACAGGTGTTCCTGGGCCGTCCTTGACCTGGTTAAGGAAGAGGGTCAATTAATTAGGACAGAAGGAGTCCAGCCTGCTGTAGTCCTATGCACAGCCGCGCCCTGTCCTAACAGGAATCCAGGCTGAGGGCATTCAAGGGCTGCTTCTGAATCTAGTGATAAGAATGAACTCTGCAGAAATTTTCTAGAGCTTCTGACCTTAGAAGCCAGGCAGAGTCACCTAGAGCTGAGTCAGGTCCTCTTTGTCCTGCAGAAACCTGGGGCCATACCAGCATAATTACAGCCAGTGGCCAGGTGTGGTGGCGCACACCTGTAATCCCAGTACTTGGGAGGCTGAGAGAGGATCGCAGGTTCAAGGCCATCCTTGGCAACTTGGCCAGATCCTGTTTCAAAATAAAAAAGGACTGGAGATATAGCTTGGAGGTAGAAAGCCCCTGCTTTTGATCCCCAGTACCCCCCGCCCCCAAAAAAGCCATAAGACCCTGCCAGGAGGATGAAATAAAATTTTGTCACGTGAACAGAACTTCCAGACACACAGCCCTTCCCATTCTTCCTTCTTCTCCCAGCCTTCCAGGGGTCGTGGAGGATGGAGAGGGGCTTACATGGGTCTCAGGGGCCCCTTCCTATTCCACTAGCCTGAGCATGAGTTTCTCTTCTCCTTCCGCCCGCCAGGGGGAGGAGGTCGGGTTGTTTCCTTTACCTCACACTCTCTCCTCCTCTTTGCACTCGTTCATGTCCAGTGTCTGGTTCCTAAACTCCAGGGGAGGCCGCTCCTTGCCGCTTGCACATTCCTCTACCCCTCCCTGCACATCCTGGCTGGTCCCAGCTGTGGTCCAAGGCTGTGGTACCCTATATGGAGGGCTGCGGCAGGGCCAGGGAGCTACCCTGGGGAGGAAGTCAAAGAAGGAAGTTGGGCAGCAGCCAGAAGTACTGAGCTCAAAGGAGCTCAGTCCACACTGCAGGGCCCAGAGGGCAGCCCAGGGGGTCTCTGTGTTGTTCCCTAAAAAGAGGGTCCTAAGGCATTTCAGCAGAGTAGCATTTGCCCCCGAGCTCAAGAGGCTGCACTAGATCAAAAGGAAATGAAGCAGCACAGTTGAAGCGGAAAAGACCCAGTAATGTAAGAAGAGCACAGTTTGAGGAGTCAGGAGACCTGGCTTCCTGGCCTCAGCAAGTCGCTCACCTTTGCGCAGCTTCGTTCCTCGTCTGTGACACGAGAGAAATGAACTAAGGGACCTTGGTCTCCAAGGCCTGAAATTTTGTGAGCATTCTATTCTGAATAGTGTATCTTAACACATACACTATTAACAGAGCCTAAGTGTCTTTGCCTTCACACACACACACACACACACACACACACACACACACACACACTCACATCATTCAGGGGTGCCTGATGCAATCCTGGGCCTTCATAGATGTCATGGACTGAAGGTGTCTCCCCCAAACTCGTATGTTAAAGTCCTAACCCCCAGTATGATGGTGTTAGAAGGTGGGGCCTCTGGGAAGTGATTAGAATGTAAGGGTGAAGCCCTTATGAATGGGATCTGTGTAGACTCTAGAAAAGAGACTCCGAAGAGCTCCTGCACCCTGCTTCCCCCATGTGAAGATTGGAGGAAAGGTCTGCAGGTGCAACCTGAAAGGGGACCCTCACCAGAGCCTGGCCATGCTGCACCCTGATCTCAGACTTTCAGCCTAGAGAACTGTGAGAAATCACTGTCTGTTGATCATACGCCACCTTGGGCTGTGGTACATTGTCACAGCAGACTGTACTAGACAAAGCATACCTGTTAAATCTAGATGATCCAGGCTGTGCGGTATTAGACAGACGAGCAGTATTTTCTCTCTCCATATGATAAAATCAATAATTGCCCAGCCAGGCATGGTGGTGCACACTTGTAATACGAGGACTTGGGAGGCTGAGACAAGAGGATCACAGGTTCCAGGCCAGCCTCAGCAACTTAGCAAGACCCTCTGCAACTTGGTGACCCTGTTTAAAAATAAAATGAAATAGGGCTTTTTATTTATTTGTTTATTTATTTGGTATTGGGGATTGAACTCAGGGGCATTCTACCTCTGAGCTATATACCCCCGGCCCTTTTTTATTTTTTTATTTTGAAATAGGTTCTCACTAAGTTTCTGAGGCTGGCCTTGAACCTGCGATCCTCCTGTCTCAGCCTCCCAAGTACTGAGATTACAGGCATGCACCACCACACCCAGCCAGAAGGCAATTATTAATTTGTATGTGTGTACGTGTGTGTGTGGCACTAGGGATTGAACCCAAGGACATTCTACCTTCGAGCTACACCCCCAGCCCTATTTTATTTTGAAACAGGGTCTCGCTAGGTTGATAAAAGTCTCACTATTTGCTGAGGCTGTCCTCGAACCTGCAATCCTCCTGTCTGAGTCTCCCAAGTCCTGGGATTATAAGCTTACACCACTACGCCCGGCTCCTGATGTGTTTGGTAAAGTCCCATTGATAAATATCAAGTACGCCCCTACGCAGGGAAGCAGTAAGTTGTCTCAGGCCATTGAACCTGACTTCCTGCAGCAGCTTGGCAGTGCTAGGACAGGCCAGGTAGGATTCTCTGCAATTTCAGCTGCAGAGTAAACCTGAAGCATCTTCCAAGAACCGTGTTGCCAAAGGATCCCATCTAGGAGAATTGCAGAGCGGGCTTAGCCTTGGAGTGGGGAGAATTGGGGAAGGCAGCTAGCAGTGGGGGTGGGGGCACATAGGGGCTGTAAATATAGACCCTGCGCCAGGCTTCCAGCTAGCACCTCCTTACCACAGCTACATCACCATGACATCCCGTGCCCCCCAGCCTTAGTTCACATGTGCGGAGACTCAGCTTCTAGAGGGTAGGTCTATTTGATCCTGAAGCCCAGGTCCTAGCCGCTCTACTCCCTCCATTTTTGGGGGGGTGGGATACTGGGGATTCTATCTCTGAGCTACACCCCCAGTCCTATTTTATTTTTTATTTTGAAACAGGGTATCACTAAATTTTGGGAACCCTCATTTAGTTGCTAAGGCTGGCTGCAAACCTGTGATTCTCCTATCTCAGCCTCCCAAGTACTGGGATTACAAGCGTGTGTCACCACACCCAGCTTACTCTCTCCTCTTCAGTCACTAACCTGTAACTCTTGGCCTCGGAGGACCTACATCAAGTTTTAACTGGTGGCAGGAGTGAGATGAGGTGCCTTGTGATGACTCAAAGCAACAGTTTCCATAGGAGCCGGGCGTGGTGGTGCACACCTGTGATCCCAGCAACTCGAAAGGTAGGAGGATCGCAAGTCTGAGACCAGCGGGACAACTTAGTGAGACCCTGTCTCAAAATAAACATAAAAGGGGCAGGGGATGTAGCTCAGTGGTAGAGCGCTTTCCGTAGGTTCTGGAATAATGCATTAAATGCCTCATTTCCCTTAATGCGAAACTTGGTCACACCAGCTCATGGCAGCCAAGGATCCATCAACGATTTCCTCCTGCCTGCTTCCCCTGGCTAAAAAGCTGGCTGTATTCGTTTTCTATCAGTCAGTGCTAGAAACACAAGGTCTAAAAGCACACCCATTTATTATTTCGCAGTTTCTGCAGGCCAGGAGTTGGGATGGCTTGGCTGAGACCTCTGCATAGAGTCTCACAAAGTCCCCATGGAGATGTTGGACAGGCTGTGTCCTCACCTGGAAGGGTGATGGGGCTCTGCTTAGCTACCGAGGGTGGTGGTGGAATTCACTTTCTTTGGGAGTCTGACTGAGGACCCAGCTTTCTGTTGAATGTTGGATAGAAGCTGCCCTCCTGTTCTAGAGCTTGCCGCATGGCTCTCCCCATACACAGTTCACAACGCGCTGCTTCTTCAAGGCCAGCAGGAATGCAGATGGCTTACAGGTCAGCCTGTGTGCCTTGCTCTGAACCCCTGCTCTGAACATGAATTCCTCTTTGTGCTCCCTCATGTCCTACACATAATTGGCCATCTCTCCATACCATGAACTCCAAGACTGGCCCTGTCTTTTGCTAGCCTGGGATCTGGTCTCCATGGATATCTTTTTATTTTTTATTTTTATTTGTACTGGGGATTGAACCCAGGGATATTCTTACCTCCAAGCTATACCCCCAGCCCTTTTTATTTTTTATTTTGAACCAGAGTCTCACTACGTTTCTGAGTGTGATGGACTGGTGCCGTGGTTGCTGCTTGCTGAAGTCCCTTGCATGAACGACTCTGGGTCCAAGATTATTGTGTTAACATCGGGGTCAGCCGGAGAGGAGGCAACTCAAAAATCTCCTGCCTCTAGCAGCCGGTGCCCTGCCTTTATTGAAAGTTTAGACAAAGCCTCATAAAAACAACTAGACACAGAAACCAGCGAGTATCACAGGTCAAGGAAAAGAGGGGCAGTGAGGTAGGGTCGTAAAACAATTGAGGGGAAGAGGGAGTTAAACATTACTAGTAGATGGAGAGGACATCAAAGTCCACATGCTATCGATCCCATCAGGTCCCAGGGAATTTGTCCACTTGCAGACAGATTCCGCTCGACCAGCACTGTGTACACAGCCGAGTTGGTCCAAGATGTTAATCTAAATGTGTGGTCCTAAGATGGCCCTCAACAGCTGAGGGTCTCCCTAAGTTGCTGAGGCTGGCCTCGAACCTCCTGTCTCAGTTTCTAAGTACTAGGATTACAGGCATGAGCCACCATGACTGGTTCCATGAATATCTTTTGAAATGAAAGGCCAGCAGAGTGGGACTTGACTGTGCAGGGATTTACGCGTGACCGTATTCTCTCTGGTGGAATTTGACTTAGGGTTTGGTTAGAAGAGTTTGGAATCTTTTCTAGAGGATCAGTTGGCAGGACTGAAGCAAATGGCTTCTCTTCAGTGGTGTCTCCCCTGTCTTCTTGAAAACTCCCCTGAGAATCTCATAACAGCAACTCATCCTCCTGCTCCAAACCCCTAGGCTGAATTTCCAGATGTAGGCTGACTTTGCTCAACCACATCCCTATTGAAATTGACCTCAATCACTCCGCCGGGTGTGTTGACGAGAACATGGGTTTGAAACCCAGACCTGGTTTGGTCCCAGATCCTTCACTGATTAACAGCCTTGCCTTGCACAGCATCCTCCATCCTTTTACCCACAGTTTGCATCATGTGTAAGATGGAGGCAGTGATACCAGATGGGATGATACCTGTAGATTGCACAGTGCATTAGAGGTACTTCATTTTGCTACATGTGTTTGTTGGACTGGTATATGGCAGGAGCCCTCAAGGAAATCCTGTTTGTATATCGATAGCCCTGACACAGTGTCTGGTAGTAGAGCCTGCTTGTCAAAGGAATGTTTAATCAGATGAATGAACGAATGAGCCATCTAGTGACGGATTGGGAAAGCAGCGACGTCATATTTTGTAGAAAGTCCCCATAGAAGGTTACCAGTCCACCACATCACATTGTTGGGATCCAGAAACAACGCAGCCCCTGTTGATCCTGCCATTCATCTGGTCCCCTGACACCCGTGGCGGGGCTGGGCACACAGGAGAGCGCACAGCCTCCTCTTGGGAGCCCTGCGACCCGCCCAGGTGTGGGTCTCTGTAAGCCTGGCTTTCCTCCCCAGTTCAATGAGGGAAATGATGGCGCCGGCCTCAGAGCGTTGAGGAGGGAGTGGATGAGATTATTTGTATTTGGTTGTTTGGTTTTGTTTTGTTTTTTGGGGGTGGTTGTTTTCTGGGTTTTCTTTTGTTCCTGGGGAGTGAACCCAGGGACATTCTACCTCCAAGCTCCATCCCAGCCCTTTTTTAAAAATTCTTTTTTATTTTTTATTTTATTTTTATTTTGGGTACTGGGGATTGAATTCAGCGGCATTTTACCTCCAAGCTACATCCCCAGCCCAATTTTATTTCTTGTTTGGAAACAGGTCTCACTTTGTGTATGTGTGTGTGTGTGTGTGTGTGTGTGTGTGTGTGGTGATGGGGATTGAACCCAGGGGCATTCTACCTCTGAGCTATACTCCCAGCCCTTTTTATTCTTTATTTTGAAACAGGGTCTAACTAAGTTTGCAGCTGACAATGGCTGCAAACCTGTGATCCTCCTGCCTTAGCCTCCCAAGTACTAGGATTACAGGTGTGTGCCACCACGCCTAGCTTAAAATTTTTTTCTATTTATTTATTTATTTATTTATGTGTGGTACTGGGGATTGAACCCAGAGGCATTCTATCTCCGAGCTATACTCCCAGCCCTATTTTTTTTTCTTTATTTTGAAACAGGGTCTCACTAAGTTGTGGAGGGCCTCACCAAGTAGCTAAGGCTGGCTGCGAACCTGCAATCCTCCTGTCTTAGCCTCCCAAGTACTGGGATTACAAGTGTGCCCCACCACACCCTACTTATTTTTTATTTTGAAACAGAGTCTCACTAAGTTGCTGAGGTTGGCCTTGAACCTGTGATCCTCCTGTCTCTACCTTCCCAGGTGCAGTGCCACACGCCTATAATCCCAATACTTTGGAGGCTGAGACAGGAGGATCACAGGTTCCAGGCCAGCTTCAGCAATTTAGTGAGACTCTCAACAACTTAACAAGATTCTGTTTGAAAATAAAAAATAAAAAGGACCAGCGTGTAGTTCAGAGGTAGAATGCCCCTGGGTTCAATTCCCAGTACAAAATAAAAGAAGAGATGTATCTTACAGTGCCTGGCCCCTAGAAAGCTCCACACGTGTTAGTTGTAGGCAACTTCTGGAAGAGTGGATGACAACCGGGACACGGCTGTCAGTCAGATAGTCTCTTCTACAGCTCTGGGCTGAAACCATTCCAGGAGGACTAAGCATCGTCTGTGTTTCGGTAGTTTTAGCTGATTCTAGTGGCTCAGAGAGTGAGGGGTGGGGATGGGACGAGAAAAGAAATTCGCCTCTGTTGTCATCTGCAACCTGTACTGACTCGTGTCTTCATCTGTTCCTCCCAGAACCTTTTGTTTTATTTCTGGTGGGGTGGAGGGCTGCTCTCCTTCTCTGTTTTCAATCCCACTCGCTGATTGTCATGGTGGAATTTAACCTCACCTGACCCCGGGGCTTTGCTCCCAAGGCCCAGCCCCACTCAGCCCTCTAGGCGAGACACCTTTACCTACCTGTGCAGGTCCATTCACCATTCTGATGTTTCTTTTCTCTCTTCTGTGAAATCGAAGTGACCAGGACGCTCTGCACCTCCCAGGCTGTTAGGCAGATCCACAAGAGCACACATAAGTTTTTTTGGGGAGAGGTACTGGGGATTGAACTCAGGGGTATTCTACCTCCAAACTACACCCTCAGCCCTCTTTATTTTTTTTATTTTTAAACAGTCTTGCCAAGTTGCTAAGCGTCTCATTACGTTGCCTAGGCTGTCCTCGAACCTATGATCCTCCTGTCTCAGTCTCCCAAGTACTGGGATTATGTGCATGTTCTACCATGCCTGACTACACAAAGTCTTTAGCATGACTGTGGTACTGCCGTGGTGCTGGCACGGCACGTGTTCATGGGTGAGCTCCATCCTTGTCCTGCGGGCAGCTCCTGCGTTCTTGGGGGTTCTGCCGCTTTTCCCAGAGCTTAGTCTACCACAGGGCACTTCCCCATCCAGCCCCCAGCCCCCAAAGATGCCTCGCTCTGCCTTAATCTCCCACCCTCTATGGTGCCCCGTGGGGACACAGTGATCTCATTTATTCAACACATACCTTTGCTCCCACACCAGCTGGGCTGTCCCCCATGGGGTGCACGACTCTGTGGGACAGACGCTGCTCCTGCAGGGGTCCTGATCTCCATGTGCTCTGCAGAACCTGTAACCTAGAAACAGAATCTTCCAGACTGATAAGGAGCCAGAGACTGACACCTTAAATAGGAAATAGAACCGAGCGGCTGGTTAGAGGACTAACCCACATTGCACTCCCAGGTCCCCCAGGGAAGTGCAGGAGAACCTGCAGAATGGTCAAGTCCTGGAGAGAATACAGCCATAAAATTACGAGCCTTGGCCATATTTATAGAGCACATCTTCTAGTTAACACCCATTATCTCCTTCTGGGAGCACCAACCTCCTGGCTTGCTGGTGTCCTGGGCATGACAGAGGCAGCTTCTGACCCTCAGTGGCTCGTAATGCTACTTCCACACGTGCAATGGATGGGACTTTGGAAACCCGTGTCCTAGTCCCTTGGGCGGTGTTCAGGTAATCTGTATTACGACGCTGCAGAGTAGGGGATGAAGGCCCCACAGGGACCTCTAGGGACTTAGGATCTGAGATCTCAGAGGGAAAAGGCAGCCCTCTGCCAGCCTCTCCTGGGGCCTGAGGACTGCAGATGCCCGGCACAGGGCTGTGCGCATCTCTTGGATGCATCTCTGGGCAGGAGCTCAGGCCTCCCCGGTGGCAGCCTGCGTGCCTAGCCTGATGGGAAGTGTTGCTTTCCTCCTGTCTCCTCTGCTCACGGCTTCTCAGTAACTCCCCACTTTCTTCCTGAAGCTTCCCTGCCTGGCCCCGACAATCTGTCAGCTCCCTTCCTGGCAGAAGACTTCCTCTGCCACCACGGTGGTCACCCATCACCTGCTGGTTCCCATCTCTGCACCTTCCCTTGTGTTTTTGCCTTATCCCGAAAGCTTTTCTCTCTCCCCAATCCGTAAACACTCTTGAAGACCCTCCCAGATGGTTGAAGATGATTTTCACAGAGAAGGGATCTGGATCTTCCGGTGTCTGGTCTCCAAATATGTCTATTAGTGTGCAATTTATATTTATTTTAGAAAAACTGCAAAGATTGATTAGATAGTATGCATAGGTGTGTGTGCGAATGTTATTTCTGTTAGTGCCTGACATATGCTAGCCACTGTGCTGAGCTCTTCAAATGAATTATCTGAAATTAATCATTGCTCTACCCTGCAAGGTAGGAATGGCTGTCCCCATTTAAATGATTGGGAAAATGAGTCTTAAGATAAACAGCGTGTCCATAGTACTACAGTGAGAAAGACTTTGGCTCTAAAGAATGTGCTATTTTAACACCACGAATACTCCCACCTGTGCCTCTGCGCACACACTCATTGAACTTGCAGGGAGAAAAGGCATTGTCTCGATCCTAGAGAGGCTCATAACGGAGGCAAAGAGAAATGTGTTTTATTACGTCACCACCTGTGGGCTAATGGCTGGTTTCCCAATTACAAACTGCTGCCTCCCAGCAGCAGAGGCCAGAGCTCCAGCCCCTTTTTAGCAAGAACAAAACGAGGCCTCCCATATGGGCTGCTGGGCCCTGCCACATCAAGACCTAAACAGCATTTTCCCTGCTAACCACCCCCTGAGGAGAGCTGCTTCATAGGCCCTTTAGAGCTTGGAGGAGAGTCTTGTTGACAGGAGGGGGGGGGGGCATCACTGCAGGTTGGAGTTCTTCAGTTGGAAGGCCTGCTTAAGACCCCAGAGAGCTCAAGACTTTTTCTTTTTCTTTTTTTTTTTTTTCCCTTCTCTGATTAGCTTTCTAAAGCGCATTTTCCTTCCTCTTGGCGGCCTTGGGGGTAGTGGCGCAGCAGGCTGGCTATCCCATTGATTGTTAGATGTACATCTCCCCAACAGGCCGCAAGAGCTGGAAGCAGAGGCCATTAACCCCGGCTAACGGAGAGGTTCAGGTTCTGAAACTGGGCCTTTAGGATCAATAGATCTTTCTCCATTAGCTCCATTTCCTCCCAAGGAAATGGTAGGGCCATTATGGTTGATGTTTATTGACAGGCCTCTCTGCTGCCCTCTCTCAGCCTCAGTGGACTTGGGAGACTTTGGAGATAAAGTTGTTAAATTGAACCACTCAGACTCTCGGCAAGCCTGTTTTACTGGCCTTGCTGACAAAAAATATAGTTGGAACCCCTTGTGTGAAAGAGACAGAATAAATCACTTTGTTATATAGGAAAGAGTGGCTGACCCTACCAGGTACAGAAAAGGGTAGCGTGAGTTTGAGTATGGTTGGAAGGCTTTGGACACATGGCAGAATTTTCTGAGTTCAGGAGCTATTAGGCAACCAAGAAACAGTGTCGAAGCTTCTTCTCTTGATGTCTGTCAGAACAGGAAAGATCCCTCAGGGGTCAAGGATGGTCTAAGACAGTCCCATCTGGCCATAAGGAAGGATGGGCAGGATGGTCTTAAGATAGGATGCTGTCAGCTGAGCACAGTGGCACATGCCTGTAATCCCAGGATTTGGAAGTCTAAGACAGGAGGATCGCAGGTTCAAGGCCAGCCTCAGCAACTTAGCAAGACCCTGTTGCAAAATAAAAAAATAAAAAGGGCCAGGAGTATAGCTCGGAGGTAGAATGCCCCTGGTTCAATCCCAGAACCAAATATTGAAATCAGAGAATTACTGTCTATCACTTAGGGTGGCAGTCAAAGAATCACTGTCTATCAGTTAGGGTTCCTTCTGGGGACCTCAGAACACACCAGAGATGTCACGTCTTTCTTTCTTTCTTTCTTTCTTTCTTTGGTACTCAGGATTGAGCCCAGGGGCATTCTACCTCTGAACTACACCTTTAGCCCTATTTTTATTTTTAATTTGAAAAAGGGTCTCACTAGGTTGATGAGAGTCTCACTACTTGCTGAGGCTATCCTTGAACCTTCAATCCTCCTGTCTCAGCCTCCCAAGCGTGCGCCAACACGCCCGGTTGATGTCACATCTTTCTTTGTCAGTTTCTGTGTAGGCTTATTCATCACCTCCTCTCTAAAGGATGAAAAAAATTAAACACTAAATTGGGAAATGACTTTGTTTGGGAAAAGGCCCCTGAAAGCCAGCGTCCATGTTCTACCGATGGAGGGACCTACCAGGGCACAGTGTCGCCTGATTTTACTGCAGCCGGGTGGCCGAGCTAGCTGGCCGCTGCTGCCTCTCCCTGACTTGCGTAGCTCTTAGCTCGTGCTCAGTTGCTTCTCCCACACCCATTTGGCCTCTGACCATCAATTAAAAGTGGAACTGAACCTGCATGGATCTTATTGGCCACTGGCAGCTGAGAGGGTGACCATAGCAGAAACTGATCATTGGCAGATGAGAGGCGCTGACGTGTGTGCAGTCATGGATCACAGGTTCAAGGCCAGCCTCAGCAACTTAGCAAGACTTTGTTTCAAACTAAAAAATAAAAAAGGTCTGGGGGTGTATGTAGCTCAGAGGTAGGATGCCCCTGGGTTCAATTCCCAGTACAGAAAAAAAACCAAACAGATTAGAAGTGTGTGATAACCAACCACTTTGGCAACAGCTGCCTGATGCGGGCCCTTCATCCCCAGCCCATTGGATCAGTCCATTTTTCATCTGTGGACTCTATCTCCAAGGTATAGGTTACTTCCTCCAGGAAGCCCTCCCACCTGGAAGCTCTTATGTGTTTAAGTCCTGGATCCTGTAAGCCGGCTGCTCCTGGGCTTCGATGTCTTTACCCTCACTTCATTCCTCTTCTTACAAGTAGACCTCACTCCTAAACCACTGCCTGTCCTGCCTGGACATCTCTCCTTGTTGAGCCGTGTAAGCCTGGGCCTGCAGGGGAAGTGACGGCCTCTCGCCCAGCCGCCAAGGCTTCCTGTCTTCTGAGGTTAAAGGGAGAGCGAAAGTGGAGAACGGTGGGGCTGCTGTGGGTATCGCAGCTCCTTCCCAGAAAGCTGATGGCCTCCGTGCACCAGGAGCGACCGTCACCTACCGATCCGGTCCCACCGTGCATACAGTAGTCGCCAATGAGAAGCAGCGTGGGTGATATAAACTGGATGCGGGAATAGGACAGTTTTTTTTTACTGGTGCATTGTAATCATACATCGTGATGAGGTTCAGGGTGACAGAGGCGCGCATGCACACAGCACTCGAGCCCTCCCCCAGCTCCCACCCCACGCCCTCTCCTCCCCACCTCCCCGTGCTCAGCACAGTGACTGGCTTTGATGAGTTTGTGTGTACATCATGTCCACCGAGGTGTTTCCCTCAAGTCTCCCTCCCCCTCCCGTCTCCCTCAGTTAAGTCCCCTCCTTCACCTCACTAAGGTGTCTCCTCCTTTATCTGGAGTCCCTCCTGTGTCCCAATTTCTCCCTAGCTTCTGCATATGAAGGACAACATGCAACCCTTCGCTTTTTGTGATTGACTAATCTCACTTAGGACACTTTGAATTGGGACTGACATGCATTTGCCTGGGTTTATTTTACCTGCCTTTGGATTCCATCACGCTTCCAGTCTCCTGCCCTCAACCCTTCCCCCCAGCTCCTTCCCCACAACGATCCTTCTGACAGTCGTCCAGGTGTCTGACTCTACTGTGAGCATGGAAGAGACTTTTAATAATCTTTGACAGTGAGCATTTTTAAAAAAATTAGGGGCCAGGAGTGGTGGTTCACACTTGTAATCCCAGTACTTGGGAGGCTGAGACAGGAGGATCTGGGTTCGCGGCCAGCCTCAGCTACTTAGTGAGGCCCTCCGTCCGCAACTTCGTGAGACCCAGTTTCAAAATAAAGTATAAAAAATAGGGCTGGGGGTGTAGCTCAGAGGTAGAAAGCCCCTGGGTTCAATCCCTGGTACCACAAAAAATAAAAAAATAAAAATAAATAAATAAATAAAATTAAAAATTAGGAAGTGTTACCAGGCACAGTGGTGCACGCCTGTAATACCAGTACTTGGAAGGCTGAGACGGGTTTGAGGCCAGCCTCAGCAACTTAGTGAGACCCTCAGCAACTTAGTGAGATCCTACTTCAAAATAAAAAGGGCTGGGGATGTAGTGCAGAGGTAGGATGCCCCTGGGTCCAATACCCGGTAACCAAAAAGAAAAGAAAAATTGAGAAAGTACCCTTTCCCCACAACTTTATGATTTGACAGATGCTAAGAACACTGTTCAGAGCCCCAGCATCATTATTCTCTCTCTGTGTTTCAAGGGAACACTATTGGTTGATATCACTGTTACTCAATAACAGAGAGGAAAATTGAGTTTCCCCAAACCACACAGCACGGAAGGAGGGAGAAGATCTTCAAAGCTCCTACTGCAGTCAGGTCTCATCGGGCAGCAAGACGTGGCCTATGGAAGGCTAGGCCTCTTGTGTCACGAGACAGGAGCCTGACTCAGGAGTTGGCGAGCTGGGCTTGGAAGCTGGGGGGCGGGGGTCTCACATACTTACTGTGTTCCTTGCAAACAAGGGCAACGTCTCAGTGATCGCTATGTATTTACTTTACGTAGATAGACCTTAGGAGCGGAATACATGGCTGTCGACTGGCATTGTTGGCTCTGTGACCTTGAGCCTGGGTTTCCTCATGTGTGACAGGATAAAAGTGACTGCTAGACTGGAAGTTCTTACGGGTAGTTTTTTGCACACGGAATAATATCTGTGCAAGGGGGACAGTCTTCCTCCACCATTCTGAGCCTGCGGTCCTGTGGCTGCATACCTTCACTAAGAAGACTCGGGACACAGAAAAGAGCAGACTTCACGGCTCCAGTGGGTGACTCCGTGCAGACACAACGTCCCTCCACCCCCACAGCCAGGGACTCTGCAGTCTTGAGGCCACTGTGTGGAGAAGCCATAGACGTACCGTATCTGTAACATAAAACCCAACTGCTGGAATGAAGACATTTTATCCAGTGGTTTTAGGTGCCAATTCAATCATGAATTAAAAAAAAACAAAATGAAGTACTTGACCATCCAAACCTGATAGCTACTCTGTACAGTGGTCCCCTTTTATCTAGTGTTGCTTTCCACGCTTTCGGTTACTCGGGGTCAACCTTGTCCCAAAATATTAAATGGAAAATTCTAGAAATAATCCATAATTTAAATAGCCTTATCAACCTTTTCCCAAAATATTCAATGGAAAATTCTAGAAATAATCTATAATTTAAATAACCTTAATTATAGTATATTGTTGTAACTGCTCAGTTTTATTTTTATCTGTTATTAATCTCTTACTGTGCCAAATTATTTATTTATTTATTTATTTATTTATTTATTTGCAGAACTAGGGATTGAACCCAGGGGCATTCTACCTCTGAGCTACAACCCCAGTCCTATTTTTTATTCTTTATTTTGAAACAGGGACTCACTAGGTTGCGGAGGGCCTAAGTAGCTGAGTCTGGCCGCGAACCCGGATCCTCCGGTCTCAGCCTCCCAAGTACTAGGATTACAAGCGTGCGCCACCACGCCCGGCTCTAATTTATAAATTAAGCTTTGTCATAGGCATGTCTGTGTAGGAAAAAACATGATATATATATAGGGTTCAGTACTATCCAGTCTGGGACATCCGCTGGGAGTCTTGGAACATATCCCCTGTGGATAAGGAAAACTACTGTCTAGTTATTTCACTGATTTGTAGGCTTTTACTTTAGTCTCCAAGAGCAACCCCTGGAGGAGAGCGGCCACAGAGTTGACAGGACAGCCGGCTCTTGGGGTCGAGCCACCCTGGTGCAGGGAGGGGCCAACAGTATTGTCTTGGTAGTTTGTCATGAAGGCTTACTATCTGTCCCATGCCTGGCATATAAAGGCTTTCGATCATTATTGGCTTCCTGTCTTTATTTTTCCTCTATTAGAGAAGCAAGGTGACGGAGGGTCACCTGCTTGTCTCTGCCTCCGAGGTGGCTGCTGGCCCCAGCCACGCTGCTGAGCTGCCTTGGCTCACCTGCTGGAGACGTGCCACCCCGAGCCAGCAGTTCTTCAGACAGCAAACAAAAGCCTGATATTTCCACCTAAAACCACTTTACAAATACACCCTAAAAGAATCCCCCAGTTCTCCTTCATGCCACCGAAGGCCTCTTTGTGAGACGGACCAGGAAGACAGGGGCTGGCTTCTCCCGGGTCTGCCCATCCTGCAGTGCATGCAGCCCGCTATGCTGATTTGGAGGGAAACGGATGAGTCAGCTGACTAATCAGGCATTTTAAAATTGAATTAAGTGGCACACGAGGAATTTTACAACGGATATCCTGAAGGTTAAAAAATACTTTTTAAAATCCTATAGTTAGTATTAAATATTCAAAAATTTGCGATCAGTCTGGCTACATGAAGGAAACATACAATTTAATTTTGGTTGCAGAACGGGTTTTATCCACTTGGGGGATTATATACTTGGCCCCGTGTCTTCTGTTTTCCTTGGTCACAGAGAACCAAGGCATTGAACAGATGGGGCGCCTGAGGCCTTGAGCCCTTGTCTACCAGCAATCCAAAACTAAAAACAGGACAACTTCAAACACAGGTGCGACATCTAATTCGAAAAGTTGAGATGCTCCAAAATCCAAGACTTTTTGAGCACCACAATGCTTTTCATTTTCAACAATTTCAGGTTTCAGATTTTCAGACTTAGGGATGCTCAACTGGCAAAGAGTCTATGAATATTCCAAAATCCAAAAAACTCCCAAGTCTGAAACACTTCTAGTCCCAAGCACTTTGGACATGAGATATTCAACCTGTAATTGGGAAGCTCAACAAATTAGTTTTCTACTTAATTAATTAACAAATTAGTTTTCTACTTAATTGAATCAAGGTCTTATTATGTTGAAGGAGTGTATTTCCATTCCCACTAGCATAAGTAATATTTATTTATTTATTTATTTATTGTGTGTGTGTGTGTGTGGTACTGGGGATGGAACCCAGGGGCATTCTACCTCCAAGCTACACCCCGAGCCCTATTTTTATTTATTTATTTTGAAACAGGGTCTCACTAAGTTGTGGAGGGCCTCACTACATTGCTGAGGCTGGCCTTGAATCTGTGATTCTCCTGTCTCAGCCTCCCAAGTACTGGGATTACAAGTGTGTGCCACCACGCCTGGCTCTAGTGTATGGATTGCCTATTGTTTTTGTTTTGTTTTGTTTTTGTTTTTGGTGATGGTGGTACTGGGGATGGAACCCAGGGGCATTCCACCTCCAAGCTACATCCCCAGCCCTATTTTATTATTTTATTTGGAAACAGAGTCCCACAAGTTGTGGAGGGCTTCACTAAGTTGCTGAGGCTGGCCACGAACCTGCAATCCTCCTGTCTCGGCCTCCCAAGTACTGGGATTACAAGCATGCGCCACCATGCCTGACTTGCCTATTGTTTTTTTACTACAGGTGCCAGACATTTAAGTCTGGTCAAGTGGTCATAATATAGGAGAACTCTAGAAAACCAGGGAATCGTCTCCACCTGCGTCAGGGATGTCTTGATTACTTATTGACCTCACTATTGAGTTGGCAGCTGAAGGTATTCCTTTGACCAGAATTAGGAACTCAATGGCGGCTCCAAAGAAATGTCTGGGTCGCAAAAAGAATGAGACAAGGAATCATCGTCAGGCTAGAAAAAGTTCTAGGAAAGAGATACTGAACAAGAAGACATGAGTGTCTCTTAATGATCTCTGGTCCAGCTGTTAGCCTGGAGCAGTAACTGGACTCACTGTCTACCACCACTCCCTGCCCTAACTGCTTCTACTCCCACACCTTCCCTCCAGGGTCGCCACCACCCACATCCATACTCAAGGCACAGCGCCTAAGCTTCACTCGGTCAACAGTCCAAACATTATTTCCAACATCCCTAGATAGAATTGGGAAAGTTAGGACCAGGATCAGAAGTCAGTTTGTTTGCACCCGATAGAACTTCCACAGTTCAGTCGTCCCACTGATTCTAACCAAGGAGGAGGTCCCACTGCGTCATCCACTGCTACAGCTCCTCCTCGCTGTCATCCACAGCAGGGGGCCACTACCATTTCAGTTTAAAGAGACACTCCTCTGTCTGCTCAAGGTCCCAAGCAGCCCCTGAGATCAGCCATCTGCTGACCTGTGAATTACTCAGAGGGGCGCAGATGTCCTGCTGGGGCTGGGCTTGGGGTGCACCCTGCACACTCGCACTTGAGGGCTCCGGAGGTGGTGCTCTATGGCAACCGCCTTTGCTCAGCTGGGTGGAGAGGGGAGGCTGTGCCGCTGCCTTCCCTGTCCCGTCTGTTCTGTGGGCAGAGTTCTGGGCACAAAGTCAAGCTGAATTCTCGCCAGCCTGGCAGTGGGCGACCAGGACGCAGTTGCCTGGGGCTCAGGACCCCAGGGAGAATGAAATGTTACCCCTCCTGCAGTCTCCTGCCCAGGGTCTTTAACTCCTCTTTCAGATTGATAACTACTTTCTAGAAACTTTAAAAAAAAAAAAAGTAAGGCATATTACTTCCAGAAAGTTCTTTCCGGTAGCTAACTTGAGCTCTTTGTCCTGTAACCAATGCTTATTTTATTTTGGCTGATCCTCACTAGAAAGGTTACATGGGATACAAAAAACCCTCCACAAAATTAAGGCCTCTCAGGCTCGTCTTCTTCAGAAAGGCGAATTTGGATTCCCTTAACCTTTTATCACAGCCTTATCACACCCAAACCTTTAATTATCTTTCTTGATTATTTTTCTTTGAATCCTCTCCAAAACATGTCTTTTGAGTCACAGAGACCATAACTTAATTAGATCTTTCATTTCCAGAGGATTCTCCTAGCTCCTCAGAAGAAATAAATTAAATTTCAGTCAGATATATTTCACTAGGGGGAGGGGCGTAGGAAATGGGATGCTTCGTATAAATAGCACATTGTCTGTGGCACAAACGGAGTTTTGCTTTCCCCGATTGTTTTTGAAACAATGGGTTTTTTTTTTTTGGTGAATTTAATCCCTCAGAGATTCTAACCTCTCTTAGACCCTGATTGGTGTGTTCCTGTGGGTACGCGGCTTCTCTGTGAACAAATGCTAAGTGTGTGGTCTCTGCTTGTCTGGTGGCCGGAGCACCTTGTCAAGGTGTGGGGGCAGGGGTGGGGTCTCTGAGCTTCTAGGCTTTTCTGAACCAGCTTCTGTTCGTAGGGGACCCAAGGGTCTGTCTTGCTTCTCCGTAACTTTGTGGTACTGTAACGGGCTTGCTTTGACAGTGCTCTTCTAGCTAGCTGTGCAGCTGTCTTGACCCCCATCCCTGCTTGCCTGGGCTCAGATTTTCCTGGGGGGAAATGAAGATCTTTGACTTTCTTGGAGCTGTGGAGCAGAGCTTGGCTGTCAGGCAGCCGTCTCCTTGAGCAGGCTGCATCTTTCTGCCCGTTTTACCTGGTGGAAGACGAAGAAGTTGGACTCAGGTGATCTCAGAGGTCCCTTCCTGCCTGGCCCTGAGGCCATTCTACTTGCTCCATACAGAGATAGGAAAAGGAAGGGGGTGGGGTTCTGCAGGCCAATGGGGGAAAAGAGGCTTGGAAGGAGTGTCAGTTTAATTTGGATTCCCTCCTTTCACTTCCCTCCCCCAGGACCCTGAGTCAGTATAGGGGCAAGAAGGATGGTTCACTGGTCGCCTAGACTGTCAGGCGCTCCAGGCTCCTGTGTGCACCAACTTACTTCATCTCTATATCTCACTCTTGAGAGATGGACTAGGTCTATTCTACCATCGCAACCACCGAACACCCCCACCCCGCTCAGATGAATCCACATCCTGCAGGTCTCCCTTGAAATGCCACTTCCTCGCAGCCCCAGTCCTCAACCTGAGACCAGGACCTCCCTGTGGCTCCCTCCCCATTGCACGTACCACCAGTGTCACTAAAAAGTGAGCTGTACAATTAATGTTTCTGTACCTACTCAACTGAAATCTCCATCAGGGTAGGGACCACTTAAGTCTTTCTGATTATTATATTCCCAGAGCCTAATGTAGTGCTGACAGAAACAGCTGAGACTCTAGGTAATTATTGAGTAGGTGTAAGTTTGAGTGCATGCATGAGCGCAGACAGTCTAGCTCCTGGAGATGTGTCTATACTGTCAGAAGAGCTGTGATCATGCGCCTGTGCACCAGGGCCTCACCATCCTGTGGACCCTGGGCTCTCCATTTGTAGAGCCCGGAGTTGTTTCCCAGAAGCGGGTGACAGCATCATTCTAGCCACACTCTTTTACCCAGTGCTGCTGGTCCCCAAAAATGTCTGGAAAAGTGTCACAGGCGATAGATCCGGCTCGAGGCTAGTGGTGGCAGGAGGGGGTGAAAAGAGGCAATGGATGTATCCAAGCCAAATCGTCCTGGTGGGCATGTCTCCTGTGTCTCGGTAGCCGCCGGCACCACCCTCCAACGCAATCTGTTGCGAACAAGAATACGCTCTCTGGGGATCTGGGTCAGTAAAAATGAGTGGGTGCAAAGGGAGGAGAGAAAACCAAGACATGACAACTTTTAGAGAAGCAAAAATAAGACTCTAATGTGGAAAGTGCTGAGAATAGACTGTGCGGGTTGCGGGGCTGCATGCAAATCCAGCACTAATCACATGGAAATTAATCACAAGTCCCCACTTCCCTGCGCCTTGAGAGGACCCTGGGGAGACCTGGAAGACGGGCTTTGACGCCGGCTCCTCCACACTCTGCTCTTGCCGCTGGGAAAAGCGAGAGGAGGCTAAAAATACTAACAATAGATATTTGGTTTCTTCTTGCAGACAAAAAGCCCTGGCATCCACGGGAGGAAGAAGCGTTCAGGCGGCATGTGACTGGTTGGTATGAAATAAATAAATTGGGGAAAGAGTATATAATTAACTGTGAGCGCTTGTGGATGAGGGGGATGGACAATTCTCTCTAACAGACCCTCCCAGGGCGAGATGAGCCAAAAGGCTGAGTGAGGAGCTGGTTTATCAAGTCAGATACCTCCTGCACCCTGGCCCAGGTGTGTTTCCCCTTGTTGCTGTGTAAAGACATTCAGAGTCTTTTTTTTGTGTGTGTGTGGCACTAGGGATTGAACCCAGGGGCATTCTACCTCCAAGCTACATCCCCAGCCCTATTTTATTTTTATTTTGAAACAGGGTCTCACTAGGTTAATGAGAGTCTCACTACTTGCTGAGGTTGTCTTTGAACCTGCGATCCTCCTGTCTCAGCCTCCCAAGTACTAGGATTACAAGAGTGCGCCACCACGCCCAGCTCATTCAATGTCTTTCCAAGATAGACCCATCTCACAGTACCTGCCCACCTCCAGTCACTTAAAGGCTGGGCGCAGTGGCGCACACTTGTAATCCTAGTACTTGGGAGGCTGAGACAGGAGGATCGCAGACTCAAGACCAGCCTCGGCAATGTAGAGAAACTTAAAGAGACCCAGTTTCAAAACAAAAAATAAAAGGGGCCAGGGGTATAGCTCGGAGGTAGAATGTCCCTGGGTTCAATGCCCAGTACTCTCCCCCAAATCAAAAATTCAGTTTAGGTGTGCAGATGCTAATCAATTTAGAAAAATACCCTGCTTAAGTTCTGGGATATCCACCCCCAGGAGAGGCCCTGGGGCATCCTGGATATTTGGAGACTCGTGGGCTTAGTCATGGACTGAACTACCCGGGGAAAGGATCGGGAGTTACCCTGAGCGTGCTTCCTGGAGAGCAGCTTTGGGTTTTTTTAGGGACTTGTGGGATGGAGGCAGCGGGCCGTGCAGGAGAGCAGAAGACAGGCATGTGGGAGCCGGCCGGAGGGGTGCACTTGGCGGGGTAGTTTTTCACAGCGCGACTGAACACCTTTTCCAGCGGCTCTGCCTCTCCCCGCTCTTCTTTCCTTCCCTCTTCTCCAGCGAGACCTCCTTGGCTCTCTTCTCTCTCACAGGCTCTTCTCCCACGTCGGCGACCCGTTCCTGGATGACCCCCTGCCCCGGGAGTACGTCCTCTACCTCCGCCCCACCGGCCCCCTAGCGCAGAAGCTTTCTGACTTCTGGCAGCAGTCGAAGCAGATCTGTGGAAAGAACAAGGCGCACAACATCTTCCCCCACATCACCCTCTGCCAGTTCTTCATGGTGAGCTGCAGCCCCTGCCCCCACCCCAGGACCCAGCCAGCCCCTGGGGACCCAGAGTATAAGTGGGAGCCACCTAGGAAGACGGTGGAAACAGCCAGGGTGCCTGGGCTGGAGGAACCTCCCAGGGGTCAGCATGGCCCACGGCGAGGGTCTCACCTGACTCCTCTTTCCCTGCCTCTGCCGAGGCCCAGGAGCACACAGGGATGGAGTTGCATCCTGCTGACCGTGCGCTCCCCGGGACCCTGGGAACAAGCCTGACCCTCTGTGGAGGCTCAGTGGTCTGGCAGCCAGCAGTCACTAATGTAACTTCACGCGTGGTCATCGTCAGCGTTCTGACATGTCACTCTGTGACAAGGAAACAGAGAGATAGTAGGGAACAAAGTGTTGCCTATAGCTGAGCATGGTGTCACACGCCTGTAGTCCCAATACCTGGGAGGCTGAGATGGGAGGATTGCAGGTTTGAGGCCAGCCTTGGCAACTTAGCAAGGCCCTCAGCAACTTAGTGAGACCCTGTTTTAAAATTAAGAAATAGGGCTGGGGGGGTGGTAGCACAGAGGTAGAATGCCCCTGGGTTCAGCTTCCAGTAACAACAACAAAAAAAAAGAAGTGTAGACTAACTACGACAGGGAAAGGTTTATCAGCCCTATAGACACTGTCCACTGGGATTTGTTTATTTGTTTCACTAGCTCTTTCTAGAAAAAGCATAGATTCCTTTCCTGTCACCTGCCAGTGCCCCTAGTCTATAATCCTAACAATCAGAAAGTTCGAGTGACCACATTAAATCCACAGCACCGTGATGCGTTAAATACGTGTATCTGCTTCCGCTCCCGGTGATGATGGAGACAAGTTGACTTACCCGTGCATATTCGAGACAAAGGAAAATGTTAGCATTTCAAGGCAATTTGTTTAAATATATATATTTTGCCTTGTTTCTTCCAGATACTCTCCCTCTCTTAGGTGAAAAACATGTTCCTAACACCTTCTCTCTTGCCATTCACTGTGAAAATTAAACTGATTATCACTTCCTCTTAGTCATCCCAGGATCCTTTTCAAAAACACCCAGTGCTCTAGAGGCGCTCATTCTTCCTAGCACTGCGCAGAGAGGGTAGGAGGACCGTGTCACGGCTCTCTCAGCCCCTTTCTTCCCGAGCATCACGGGGGTGGAAAGCAGAGACAACTTTGTTCATCTCAAAGGAATTGGAAAGGTACAGATGGTGCAGCAAAACATTAGACACACACAACAATTTATCCTGGGCGCTGCGTTCTCTTCCATCCTGCCCCACCCCTCCCTTTGTTTTGAAGAAAGAAAACTTTTTTATTTAATTGACAAATATATATTTATGGTGAACAGCATGATGCTTACATTGTGGAATAGTTGAATCGAGCTAATTAAAACAGCGAGTGATGTGTGCGTATATTAATGTGTCACCTTGAATCTCACTGTGATGTATAATTACAACGCACCAATAAAAGTACAAATATATATATTTGTTCTGCCACCTCCCGGGTTTCCACCTTTTAGAGTTTCCACCACCTACACACACACACACACACACACACACACACACACACACGCACACACCAATTACCTCGCATACTTATCCTTTTATTTTTTTGTGGTGAGAACACTTAAAATCTACTCTCAGTGCCAAGTGTAGTGGCGCATGCCTATAATCCCAGTACTTGGGAGGCTGAGACTGGAGGATTACAGGTTTGAGGACAATGTGCGTAACTTAGCAAGACCCTGTTACTAAATAAAAAATAAAAGAAGTGAGGTGTAGCTCAGACGTAGAATGCCCCTGGGTAGTGAGACTCTCATCAATCTAGCAAGACCCTGTTTCCCAAATAAATAAATAAATAGGACTGGCATGTAGCTGAGAGGTAGACTGCCCCTGGGTTCAATCTCCAGTCCCACACACACCAAAAAAAAAAAAAATTCTTTTTTTTTTCCTTGTGCATGGGCTTTGTGGGCTTGGTGCATGCTGGGCAAGCACTCTACCACTGAGCTACTTCCCCAGACATAAAATCTACTCTCTCAGCAATTTTCAAGTAGCCACTACATTTTTATTGGCTGTACAACAGCTTTCTTGAATTCTTTCTCTCTAAGTGGAATTTGGTGTCCTTCGACCAGCATCTTCCAGCCCTGGACCCTCCTTCTTGCTTACTGCTTGACCTGCTGCATCTGGAAGGAGGGGATGGAAGGGCCCTTGCAGAGCAAGGCGAGGAGGGAAGAGGGACACATTCCTTAGTTTAATCTGCCATTTGGAGCCAGACGTAACACACACCTGTAATCCCAGCACTTGGGAGGCTGAGACAGGAGGACTGCAGGTTCGACGACAATGTGCGTAACTTAGCGAGACCCTGTTACTAAATAAAAACTAAAAGAACTGAGGTGTAGCTCAGAGGTAGAATGCCCCTGGGTCCAATCCCTAGTACCACAAAGTAAATAAATAAATGGTCTCCAGTTGGGTAATCTGTCCGGCTCAGTGGGAGCCTGCAGTGCCCCTCCTGCCTCACAGACGGGAGCGACGGTCAACTGCGGACCAACCGTCAGCCTCTGGGAACAACGTCCGGCATTCAGTGGCAGCAGACCTTTCTGCCCGGTCTCTCAGTGAAACCTGCTTTTGCTCCCCCACCAGTGCGAGGACAGCAAGGTGGACGCCCTGGGTGAAGCCCTGCAGACCACTGTCAGCCGCTGGAAATGCAAGTTCTCAGCG
Organism: Glis glis; assembly: GCA_004027185.1. Classification (NCBI taxonomy): domain Eukaryota; kingdom Metazoa; phylum Chordata; class Mammalia; order Rodentia; family Gliridae; genus Glis; species Glis glis. The sequence continues at coordinate 72,328 of PVJS01001220.1, forward strand.
CCCCTGCCGCTGGAGCTCTACACCTCCTCCAACTTCATCGGCCTCTTCGTGAAGGAAGACAGCGCGGAGGTCCTTAAGAAGTTTGCGGCTGACTTTGCTGCGGAGGCTGCATCCAAAACCGGTGAGGCCCCGGGGCCCTGGTGATCAAAGAGCGGGGAGCACGGGAATGGGAGATGGTTGTGTGGCTAGTCAGGTTGCCATCACTGTGACAAAACGCCCGAGAAATAAGCTTAAAAGGAGAAGAGGTTTATTTTGCCTCATGGTTTTGGAGATCCATGGTTGGCTGGCTCTGATGCTTTTGGGCCTGTGGCGAGGCTGAACATCGTGGCAGGAGCACGTGGTACAGCAAAGCTCCTCACCCCATGACAAACCGGGAGCAGAGAGAGGAAGGGCCCATTACCAGCTTCAAGTCCACACCCCAATGGCCAACTTCTTTCCACTTGACCCCACCCCCCTTAAAGGCTCCACCACTTCCCAACAGCATCGTCAGCCGGGGACCAATTCTTTGGGGAAACTTTAAGATTGAAATGGTAGCACTTACAGAGAAGTAGGCTACAGCAGCAAAAAACACCCCACACCCCTTGGCTCCCCTGTAAAGATGTTAAACTTTTGTTCTGCTAATCTTTGGAGAGACTATTCAACGCTTATTCCCTAACATCCAGGTTGAAGGACACAAGTTACATTCAATACTGAACTCTAAATGTACCCTCTGCACCACCACCATCTCCTCCCAGTTCAGGATGAAGGAACTTTTCCTTTCTTCCTCCCAAACTCCCCACCCCTGCAGGTGTTGATCTGGGTCCCCGTCCACTCTGTGACAGGCAGTGACCCCTCAGGTTCCTGGCTGCTGGTCCCTTTCTCGCTTCTTCCGAGAGAAAATTCAAATGGAAAACGCGTATAGGGGAATAGAAGAGGCTTATTTAGGGGACTGGAAGCCAGTGTAAAAGAAGGCCACGATAAAGAGGGGTTACATTCCAGAGAAAAAGAGTTCTAGAACTTTCTAAAATGGAAAACAGTATGGGATGAAGAAGCTACGTTCCAGAGAGAGGGTCTGAGCAGTCCATTTCCAGGAGTGGAAAACGGCCTGGGCTTTATCCAGTCTGGAGACCTTTCCCCTAATGCATATGCGTTTGGGGAGGTCACCCACTCTTTTCAGGCCATAGATTAGTGCATCTGCACTGCTCTCGCCACCTTGGAGACTTTTCCTGATGGTGCTGGTGCCCAGGTGAAACCCTGCAGAGAGTTATGCATGTAGTTTTCTAACCAGGGTTCACTAACAACAACTAGGCGGGGAGTCCTGTATCTCCGTTCCTGAGGCCCGCCTAACTTTCCCTCAAGCCCGTCGGGTCGGTCCCGTCTTGCCCACCTGCTCATTTCTATTTAGCTACCTGACAACTCTGTAGCATAAGACAACGTAGTATCGTGGAACCACTTCATAGTAAATCACAATAAAATCCTCCCAGCCAATACCCTTCAACAAGGTGAGACCCTAAGCCTCAAAAGTCAGTCCAAATATGGAAGCTGCCGGGGATGTCTCCTGCCCTTCTCATGGAAGCTTAGTTCAAGCCAACTGATTTCCTGTTTTTTTTTTTTTTGCGGTACCGGGGATTGAACGCAGGGGCATTCTACCTCCGCGCTACACCCCCGGCCCTATTTTTTATACTCTATTTTTTGAAACCGGGTCTCACGAAGTTGCAGAGGGCCTCACTAAGTAGAGAGAGAGAAAGAGAGAGAGAGAGAGAAAGAGAGGGAGCTGAGTCTGCCCGTGAACCCGGATCCTCCGGTCTCTGCCTCCCAAAGTACTGGGATTACAAGCGTGCGCCACCACGCCCAGCCCCAGCCCTATTTTTTTATACTTTATTTTGAAACCGGGTCTCACAAAGTTGCAGAGGCCTCACTAAGTAGCTGAGGCTGGCCACGAACCCGGATCCTCCAGTCTCCGCCTCCCAAGTACTGGGATTACAAGCATGCGCCACCACGCCTGGCTTGATTTCCTGTTGAATCCTGGAATGAGCTAACAGGAGAGAGCTCCTGTCTGACTGCAGATGCGACAAGCTCCCCCAGCCAAGGAGAGGCTTCAGTGCTGGAGCTGGGATAGGCAGTCGCTGGGCGGGGGCCTCTCTTGGCTCCCTCCAGAAGGAAATCACACTGGCGGGTATTTATTTGGCATCTACTGTATGTTTATCCGTGGAGAAGGCGACAGAAAAGAGAATTAAAAAGTGGCTTCTCTGGCCGAAGGCACGGTTGGAAAACCAACCCAGGCACCGTGTGATAACTGAGCACTGAGAGGGGGGAGAGGCTTGCAGGTAGAATGGCTTCATCTTCAGGGAAGATGTTAACCAGGGAGATGGAGGAAAGGCCCCTCCAGGGGTGGGTGGCGGGAACCCCGGCAGGAAGGATAGGGTGTGAGCAGAGGACTGGGGGAGGGGGCCACACAGCTGAATCTGAGGGGTGAGTGCAGAGCTGGGGGGACCCAGAGCATGCATCCCCAACGGTTTATGGAGGTCCAGGGAGGGAAGGACCTGTGTACAGCTGCACGATTCGCTCCTTACTCTCTGGACCTTCTACCAAACCTTTCTGTCCTTCCTTGCTGCCGGAACTTGGGCCCTCGTGTTGGCGTCCCTCTTTCCCAGCAAAGCCTCCAGTAGACGTCCAGGTCACAGGATCCACTCTCAGAAGCTCCTGGCCCTCGAGGCACTTTCTGGGGCCTCAGTGGTAGAGTGGTTAGCATGCATGAGGCCCGGCTTAGTTCCCAGCACCTCCCGGTGCCTTGGGGGGAGGCCTCCTTAGGTTACCCCTCCCTCAGGCACCCCTTTTCTCCCAGGGAGCCTTGGGTTTATGGGTTTCTGTCTTCAGTGGAGTCTGACACGTCACCCAAAGTGAATATTTTAGAGAAACAGCCTGGCAGAGAGGCAAATTATTTCCTGTTCCTATCCCTTGACCTCAAGGAAATGGCTTTTTTTTTTAAATCCCACAGTAGTTATTGTCAGAGCCACTAAGTCCCCACAAGAACCAAAACTAATGTTGCAGCCACAAAACCTGAATCCTTCACAAATCAGAAAAGCGAGTGTGAGCCTGGAAGGCGGCAGATTCTTAGAGTGCACGTGCAATGGGAGCCTCCTGTGCTTTCCTGGTGGGAATGGGGGAGAGCCAAGCCCTCTCCAAGAATCTGCGGTCACTCGCTAAGCCCTTGTGCTGCCCCCTCGTGGTAGTTTTGGGAACTGCATGGCCCTGCCTGCCCCGTGTCGCAGGTCCGGCTCTTTTAATACCTATTGCGGAAAGCAGGTCACCGTGTTTTTGCCCTAGAACTTGGTATTCTGGAGTTAAGGGCACACCCACATTCTTTCAGCAAGTAGACGTAGTATCGTTCTCTATTCTAGGTGGCATAAGGGGACTCATCCATGTGCAGTCAGCCACTCATTCAACAAGAATGAGAACCTAGATAAGATGCTGCCCAGAAATGCAGTGCAAACAAAAGACAAATGCTTTCTCTCATGGGGCTCACCCCACAGAAACGCCACGCAGTGCAGCAGAAGAGTACTGTGTGTGCTGCTGGAGATTGAACCCTGGGGCGCTCCACCTCTGAGCTACACGCCCAGCCCTATTTCATTTTGAAACAGGGTCTCACTAAGTTACTGAGGGTCTGAGTCGCTGAGGCTGGCTTCGAACTGATGATCCTCCTGTCTCAGCCTCCTAAGTACTGGGATTATAGGTGTGTGCCATTGCACCAAGTCAGAAAAAGTACTTAAAACTCAAAGACCCAACATCCAGTTTTATCTTGGCCATGAATTCCGTTTGTTTGTTTGTTTGTTTGTTTGTTTGTTTGTTTGTGGTACTGGGGATTGAATCCAGAGGCATTCTCTGAGCTACACCCCAGCCTTTTACTTTTTGTTATGAAACAGGGTCTCACTAGGTTGCTGAGAGTCTAAATTACTGAGGCTGTCCTTGAACCTTCAATCCTCCTGTCTCAGCCTCCCAACTACTGGGATTATAGGTATGCGCCACCACACCCCACTCCATGAATTCTTTATGTGACTTGACCAAGCCCCTTAATTTCTTGAATTCCCTAATTTCTTCTAGCTGCATCTTCCTCGTTATTATATCTTGGAAAGTAGATGATTCTCCCCCACTTAAAGTACAAATGCTAGCCAGACTCTGGTCTCTATTTGGGAAGCAGAATTTATCAGGGTGCATTTCCGTGGTCTCTCGTACATCTCTACCACTGCTGTGATTACTATATTCTCATCGCTGACCTTTTGCTTCCTTTTCCCAGAAGTCCACGTAGAGCCTCACAAGAAGCAGCTGCACGTGACCCTGGCTTACCACTTCCAGGCCAGCCACCTACCCACCCTGGAGAAACTCGCCCAGAACATCGACGTCAAGCTAGGCTGCGACTGGGTAGCCACCATCTTCTCCCGGGACATCCGATTTGCCAACCACGAGGTAATGTCTCGCTGTAGCTCCAGGTGCTGCCTGTGCAGGGTTGCGATCAGAGCCAGGAGCACTTGGTTCTGGACGCTGCAGGGAGGTGGGAACCAAAGGGGAGTGGTGACTAAGCCAGCCCCTGACCAGGAGCCAGTCTACCCAGGACTTTGTCCAGGCTCTGCCCGTGCCTGGAGGTGTTGGGCTGGCTTCCCTCCTCCCCAGGTCCCAAGTGGTTCACCTAGGTAACACCCCGCCATGGTCTGCCCTGCCAACCTTAGAAATAAAAAGGAGAATAGATAGAAAATATATTGGAAAAAATATAATGGTATATAAATTCTTGATATTGATAGAAAACACAATGAACAGATATTTGCTGATGTCTATGGCATGTAAGGTCCCTGGAATATACTATTATTGTTGATTAATTGATTGATTGATTGATTGCAGTACTGGGGACTGAACCCAGGAGTTCTCTACCACTGAACTACATCTTCAGCCCTTTTTATTTTTATGTGTATTTGTATGCTGAGGTTGACCTCAAACTTGCGATCCTCCTGCCTCAGCCTCCCAAGTCTTTGGGATCATAGGCTAGAATTTCTTGAATGTGGCCCCGCCCTCACGGAGCTCTGAGGACAGACAGATCTGGAAAGAAAACTCAGAGGAGTCGTGAGAGTTTGTGTGCATCCCATCGGCGAGTGTGAGTGGGACAGCTGGCTCTTAGTGTAGACAGACAGATGGGTAAGATCCCAGCATCCTTCTTTGGAGGGAAGCAAGATTGCTTTCCACTCAGATACGTGCCATCTTTTTTTTTTTTTTCAGTACTGGGGATTGAACCCAGGGGCATTCTACCTCCAAGCTACACCCCCAGCCCTATTTTATTCTTTATTTTGAAACAGGGTCTCGCTAAGTTGCGGAGGGCCTCACTAAGTAGCTGAGGCTGGCCGCGAACCCGGATCCTACGGTCTCAGCCTCCCAAGTACTGGGATTACAAGCGTGCGCCATCACGCTTGACTTCACATAACCTTTTAACATCTCTTTTTAGGCTTTTCTTTTTCTTTCTTTCTCCCCCGCCCCTTGGTACTTGGGATTGAACCCAGAGGCATTCTACTTCTGAGCTACATCCCTAGCCCTGTTTTATTTCTTTGTTTTGAAACAGGGTCTTGCTTGGTTGCCGAGAGTCTCGGTACATTGCTGAGGCTGACCTCAAACCTGGAATCCTCCTGTCTCAGTCTCCCAAGTACTGGGATTACAGACATGCATCTCCACACCCAGCTTCTTTTAGGCTTTTTTACCATAAAAAAACAGAACCTCAGGACTGAGAACAGGCAACCTGGCTGTTTGGGAAGTGTTGGGAAGTGTGGGCCCATGAATTGAAGCGTCAGCGCTGGTTGTGGCTCCCTGTGGGTGTCGGGAACCTGCGGCTTCGCCTGCCTTTGCTCCTGGGAATGTCACGTCCTCCTTTCCAGTCATTCGATGCCGGTTTCTGTAAAGACAGATTAAGCAGACTGGGGTCTGGGCTTACTTAAGAATTCTGGCATCTCCAAGAACCACTTAGAATGAGCTCTAAAGATAACCAGAAAGGCATGGCTGGCTGCACTCTTTCCGAGGACAAAGGGGGGGGGGAGTGCAGGGTTGCCTGCATATGGCCTCTGAGAAGTCACCTTTCTAAAAGAAGAAGGTGGCGATGGAATTTCACAAGGCGCATCCTCTAATCAACACTGCCCTCCAGTTAACTCAGGGGTAATTGCTTTTCTGCCTGACCCACATTCTGCTCAACTGGCGCGGAAGGAAAGAGGCAGCCAGACCCCATGTGAGTTATTTTCTAAAAATAACTTGGCCTCTTTTATCTCGTATTTGTAAAAGCTTATTTCTTACCGTTCCTTCTGATAAAGCACTCCTGGGCCCCTTCATATTAGACCCTCCCTCTGAAGTCTTGGTCTTATCCTCCTCCTTTGGCACATGCCAAGCGCTAGCCTTCCTCCTTCTCTGTCTCCAGCAGGCAGGTTTGATGACTGTTCCAGCAAGGGAACAGATGTCTAGAGAAGGAGATTGGTTTAGGCGAGGACACTCACTCAGGAGAACCGCACGGTCTCATCCCTCACTGGCTTTAGATCCTCAGTTGATGTGGACTTAGAGATGCCCGCTGGTATGGGCTTCTCCACATCAGTGATGAGGTTGATACGTGCCAAGCAGTAGAACTCTCGAGGAAGGACGGAGTTCAAATCCTGCCCCCCTCATTCTAGCAGTGGTCACTTTAGCAGTTGGTCACAGTCACCTTGACACCTTATATGATGCTCCGAGCCTTGGTTTCCTCTTCTGTAAAATAGTGATGATGTGTTTGCTGGACTGTTGAAAGGACTAAATAAGAGGATGTCTGGAGAGGCCGTAATGTAATACCTGGCCCAGGGCAGGTTCAACAGAAAAATCACTGCCTCTATTATTGCTCCTAAGAATAAGAAAGACTTTAGCCAGGCGTGGTGGTGCACGCTTGTCATCTCAGTACTTGGGAGGCTGAGACAGGAGAATCATGGTTTCGTGGCCAGCCTCAGCTACTTAGTGAGGCCTTCCACAACTTAGTGAGACCCTGTTTCAAAATAAAAGAATAAAATAGGGCTGGGGGTGTAGCTTGGAGGTAGAATGCCCCTGGGTTCAATCCCAGTACCAAAAAAAAAAAAAGGAAGACTTCAAAGACAATGAGGCTCAGTTGCTGTCATCATGAGGCCCAGGTCTGGCCTGGGTCTGCCCATCAGTCAGCAAACCTTGAGTTTAGTCCCAGTGTAGTCAGCAAGGAAAGACATACGCGAGATAGACTCAAGAATTCTTACTGGCAGACGGTCAACTTAAAAGAACTAGCATGGTGTGGTACAAACTAGATATGTGTCCTCATGTCCCTCAAATTCAGGCTGAGTTTTTGCAACTGCTTTTGGGAAGCAGGAAAGATCAGAGGACTTTTATTGATTGGTTGATTGATTGATTGATAGTGGAGATTGATTGTCTTAGATAGTTCATTTAAATTTTATAGACCAGATATTATTTTACAGATGAGGAAATCAAGGCCAAATAAAGTTAAAAATCTGAAGATGGGAACCAGAATATGTCACCTGTCACCCACAGTTTTGGGACCTTAGGAAAAGCTGTGAAATCATTCTCCATCTCAGTGTCCCCTGTGAAATAAGTAGGAAATAAGTTTCCATTTATTGAGGTCTCCTGCTGTTAATTTAAAAAAAATAGAAGCCGGGCGTGGTGGCGCACACTTGTAATCCCAGTACTTTGCGAGGCGGAGACCAGAAGATCCGGGTTTGCAGCCAGCCTCAGCTCGCTCTCTCACGCTCTCTCTCTCTCTCTCTCTCTCTCTCTTGCGCTCTCTCTCTCTCTCCCTGTCTCTCTCTCTCTCTACTTAGTGAGGCCCTCCACAACTTCATGAGACACGGTTTCAAAATAAAGTATAAGAAATAGGGCCGGGGGTGTAGCGCAGAGGTAGAACGCCCCTGGGTTCAGTCCCCGGTACCGCAAAAAAAAAAAGTAAAATAAATGTTTTCCAAAATACCTTCAGGCGTATGCCTATGAAGTTTCTGCTCCCAGAGTGGAATGGGTCTGCCAAGTGGCATGCCTTGTGTCTGGCCCTGGAGGTTTTTCTGAGCTCAAAAAAGGAACTCGTGGTCTCCATCCACTCAGTGACAAAGATGGCTGCATTCCGAGGCGTGCACCTGTGTTTCCTTCTAGGGTTTTCTTCTAGGGTCACTGAAGGACAGTTTCCTTCTAGGATCATTGTAAAAACTGTAGGTTGAAAGGAAGCTCCTCGAAGGCAGGGGTCACATCTTATTTAAACAGCCGAGTTACATAGAAAGAGGAACCCTTCACTCCCAAACTCTTCCTGTAGGAGCAGCTCCCCACCTGTCCCTCTGTGACCCCCAAATGGAAGAGTCACTCTCTCCATGAGTCGATTTTCCTGTGCCCACTCTGGTCCCCACCACAGGGGATGAAGCAGGGGAACCCGGGTCCAAGCCCCATCAGCAGTAGACTGGAGAGCTTTCCTCCTTTCAGATGAGTTTCCAAAAACTCTGAATCCTGATGGGAAATAAGGACAGGCCCAAAGGAAAGTCTGGAACCCTCCAGGAACACCAGGCAGAACCATAAAATCTGGACCCGAGATGTGCTTTCTGACCAGAATCCAGATCCACTCAGAGGCTGCTGTCCCCTGGGGGCTTCCGCGCACCCCCATATCTGGAGATGTACACCATTTATACGGAGTGCACGGACGCGACCCTCCAGGGGCTCAAGGGAATAGGTAGACATGGGTCTCACAGCGCCTCTCTCCCTTTGCAGACACTGCAGGTGATCTACCCCTACACCCCGCAGAATGACGACGAGCTGGAGCTGGTCCCCGGAGACTTCATCTTCATGTCACCCATGGAGCAGACGAGCACCAGCGAGGGCTGGATCTACGGCACGTCTCTCACCACCGGCTGCTCTGGGCTCCTGCCCGAGAACTACATCACCAAGGCGGATGAGTGCGGCACCTGGGTATTCCACGGGTGAGCAGACGCCACGCCCTCGGTCCACTGCTGCTGTCGCCACGGCCGACTTTAGGATGTGACCAGGAAAGGGGCCATCTGCCTGAGTCACTGATCAGTCTATTCTTTTTTTTTTTTTTTTTTGCGGTACCAGGGATTGAACGCAGGGGTGTTCTACCTCCGTGCTACACCCCTGGCCCTATTTTTTATACTTTATTTTGAAACCGGGTCTCACGAAGTTGCGGAGGGCCTCACTAAGTAGAGAGAGAGAGATAGAGAGAGAGAGAGAGAGCTGAGGCTGGCCACGAACCCGGCTCCTCCGGTCTCAGCCTCCCAAAGTACTGGGATTACAAGCGTGCGCCACCACGCCCGCCCAATCAGTCTATTCTAAGGTGGCATCCTAGGGTCCATCTCTCTGGGAGAAGGGTGAGCGGCCACCCCCAGTGCTGGGTCTTCACTGCTATAGGACTTCTGTCCCTCTTGTCCTGGGTCCTTACCCATGCAGCTCTGACTCTGCACTGCAGCCAGCAGATTCCTACCCTGCCAGCCAGACCGACAGTGAGGGGGTCTTCAGGGCCAGGGTCCTCGCTGTACCCCTCCCGTGCTAGGTGGCCTAGAGCAAGTTCTCAGACTTGGCTCATGCATGCCTAGACAACAGAGACTGTCTGAGGAAACAGGCCACTGCCCCCCAGCCCCGTTCTTTAGATGGCCATGTTCCACCCGTCCCTCACAACTATTTTGTCCCCAACCCATGCTGGGTCCACATTTGGAGTGGCGTGTGTTGGATGCCCAGCTTGCCCCGATGGAGAAACCAGGGTCAAAGGTCACCTTTTCTTTCTTCATCTCAGCAGCCAGCCCTTCCCTGGCCTGTCCGGGCACCTAGCCAGGGTGTGCGTGCTGGTCTGGCCTTCCTTCCTCTTGTTTTTGCCATGTGGCAACATGGAGAGAGGCAGAAGCCCTGAGCAGCAGCCGCACAGTGGCCCACATTGTTATTACTGCCATAAAAAAGAAGCAGAGAAACAATCCCAGAGCCGGGCGTGGTGGCGCATGCTTGTAATCCCAGTACTTTGGGAGGCTGAGACTGGAGGAGCCGGGTTCGCAGCCAGCCTCAGCGCGCGCTCTCTCTCTCTCCCCCTGTCTCTCTCTCTCTCTCTCTCTCCCTGTCTCTCTCTCTTTCTCTCTCTCTCTCTCTCTCCCTCCCTCCCTCCCTCTCTCTCTCTCTACTTAGTGAGGCCCTCCGCAACTTCGTGAGACCCGGTTTCAAAATAAAGTATAAAAACTAGGGCCGGGGGTGTAACGCGGAGGTAGAACACCCCTGGGTTCAATCCCCAGTACCGCAAAAAAAGAAAAAAAGAGAGAAACAATCGCAGAACTTGAGAGGCTGAGACAGGAGGATCACAGGTTCAAGGCCAGCCTCAGCAACTTAGTGACAACCTCAGCAACTTAGAGAGACCCTGTTTCAAAAAAAAAAAAAAGGACTGGGGGTATAGCTCCGAGGTAGAATGCCCCTGGGTTCAGATCCCCAGTACCAAAAATAAAAAAAAAAACAAAGAAGGGTGATTTCTGCAAGTGTTTTGCCAAGAGAGAAAAGGAAAAAAGGATCCCTTCCCTGGTGAGCAACAAGCAAACCCAGAGATGGGGGAGAACATTTTCTTCCTTAAGAACACCTGCCAGCAATTCCTTCTGCCACCTTCCATCCCATTTCTCCACCCCAGCTGTGAATATCCAGCCTCGGAGGGTCAGACCCGCACCGTGGTCCCTAAATATGGACTTTTCTAGAAATGTTTCTGAAGATCAAAATACTTAAGTTGGGTTTCCAAAGTCAGTATTTTATCTCTATAAAAACAAAAAAGCAAAATGCAGGCATGCCCCACATCACGTTTCAGTCAACGATGATCTGCATAAAGGAGAGAGGCCCGGGAAAGTCACCTTGCTCAATGCCGCTGCAGCCAGCTTAGCTGAAGGACGCTCTGTGGTGCTGTGCAGAGAAAACCACCCAAGTACGCATCATTAAGTGACGCTTAACAGTGCATAGGAATAAACAGAGAGCCGAAAGATGACTTGCCTGATTAAGCTCAACTCCCACCTCTCTCTCTTTTGGTACTGGGGATTGAACCCAGGGGCATTTAGCCCAGAGCTACACCCCCAGCTCTTTTTATTTTGAAACAGGGTCTTGCTAAGTTGCTGAGGGTGGCCTCAAACCTGCCATCCTCTCATCTCAGCCTCCCAAGTACTAGGATTACAGGTGTAAAAGGAAAGGATACCCATTAACTGAAGTCACCTGGGTTCGCCCATGCTTCACCACTCTGCAGGAAAGAGTGGGTTTGGATGGAGGGCTCCTAAACGATTAGCAGCCTTCCCACATGCACTCTTCTCCCACATGTAGCCCTGCTGGTAAGAAAGAGACCTGGAGCCGGACGCAGTGGTGCACCCCTGTAATCCCAGTAGTTGGGAGGCTGAGACAGGAGGATTGCAGATTGGAGGCCAGCCTCAGCAATTTAGCAAGACCTCAGCAACTTAGCCAGACCCTGTTTCAAAATAAAAAATATAAAGGGTTGGGGGGTGTAACTCAGAAGTAGAATGCTCCTGGGTTCAATCCCCAGTACTACAAAGAAAAAAGAATTTGACTTTTAATTCTTATAGTCTTAGATCCAAATCCTAACTCTCCCACTGACCAGCTGTGTGACCTTGGCTGAGCTCCATTACCTCTCGGAGCCTCTGTTTGCTTATCTAGAATAATTGCACTCGCCTTTGGGTTGCTGAGGAGACTGATAAAGAGCTGAGCTTCACAACATTGACTATAAAATGGACATTAAGCCCCAGTACTTGGGAAGCTAAGTCAGGAGGATCGCAGGTTCGAGGACAGCCTCAGCAAGTAGTGAGACTCTCATCAACCTAGGGAGAACTTGTTTCAAAGTAAAAATAAAATAGGGCTGGGGGTGTAGCTTGGAGGTAGAATGCCCCCCGGGGTTCAATCCCCAGTACCACAAAAATAAAATAAAATAAAATAAAATAAAATAAAATAAAATAAAATAAAATAAAATAAAATAAAATATAAATAAAATAAAATGGCCGTTATTGTTAGGATTATTCTGTTTTCCCATCTTGTGTTTGCCAGGCCTTATTTACATGCTCATCAAGTCAAATATCTCTCCCACAAAGCAGCCCTGTAGATACACCGAGCTTTGCTATTTAACCCTAAATGTGGAAATGTCTCAAGGAGGCAGAGCCGGCTCTGTTCTGAGACAGACCTTCTCCGGCTCCTAACCAAAGACCTGCAGAACCCGGCAGAGGAGGTGGGCCAGGCTCTAGCCCCACCTGGCGGGCTGGAGGGGAAGTTGCAGGGGAATCCAGGCAGCAGCAGAGGCGTGGGGTCAGTGACTCTCACACCCTCAGAGCTGGTGCCTCTACGGTGTCTGGAACCTTCCCAAGGACATGTTTTCTCACTGCCCCGTTGGAGAGTCTTGCCAGGTTCTGAGTACCCAGGGCTTTGCCACTTGATGAATCCCTCTTGTGTCCTCTGAGCGGGTGGGTCCTTCTGTGTGTTCTAGGCAGGAGTCAGAAGAGGTACTTACTGGGTGTCGGCCTGGCTTGCCCGCTACCCTGATCTCAGTATACAGCATCTGACTATTGTCTTCTTGGAACTGACAGCCCAAGCTGCCCCAGAGAGAGTCAGGTCCTTCGAGTCCAGTGACAGTTGAGAAGGGACAGAAACGGCATTCTCCCTGCCACACAAACAAGAGGGGAAGAGAAGGGACCCTACCCATGTCTTCCCAGCTGAGATACGAAAAATTAGAGACATACAAGCAAGATGTCAGCGCGATACCAGAGTCCAGACATTTCGAGCCCTGTAGCTTTGATGAGTCAGAGAGGGAGACTGGATTTTCTTCAACTATGTAGTGTTGGGAAGGGCCTCAGTTTAAAATGGAGGCAAACAGCTGGTCTATTAGATGGCAAGGGGCATGAGAGTTCCTTGGGCTATAGCTACTTAAAGTTTCCCATAACAGGTTTCCTCTGGCTGCACATTAGACTTACTGGTGCAGCTTCGTTAAACAGCAGGTTCCGGATCCTCACCCCGTACCCCTGAGCCACAGTCTATGATGGGGAAGGCCGGGCAGGAGGATTTCTTAAAAGGTCCCCTAGTGGTTCTGGTATGCACAAGGGCTGGAAATCACTTTTCTGGGGTCTGATGCTTCAGAGACCTTTGCCTATAAATAGAATAAGTCTCTTCATTCATGGTCAAAAAAGGCCCACTTTTGAGAATGGAAGGGGTGCTAAAGGATTAAAACCATATAATTCTTCAGAAAAAATAATTCTAACAACCAGTCAGCTTGATGATAATAGGGAATATGAAAAGTTTTTTCAAAAAATCAAAGTCTAATATAAAAATACTGTGTTAAAAATGAGTAAGCCAAAGCAGGTTTGAACCTGGACAGATTTCTGGGTGACAGGCACCAGCAGGGACTCTATGGGGCACACTGGGCTATGTGGTACCCAAGTTGTAAAGAAGCAAGAAATCTGAAATTGAAGCGCTCCTCCCTGACACTGCCCAGTGATAGAGGGAGATGTCCGTTGGATCTGCCTAACCATATTTAAACAGTGGAGTTTATTGGACACAGCTTTTGGAGGTCTTACTGTGCACAGAACTTTAAGCGTGCTGTGTTTTGACCATGTTCCCTTCAACACAATCTCTTTGGGGCTTCTGTGGCTACAGTGGTACACACAGGGATGAGAGTTCTTGGCTCACGGTTCCAAACATCTGGTGAAAATGGTCCCCTGTGAAATCATTCTGTCCTTAGTCATCTTGCTGGAGGGGTGATGGAGGTGAGGACAGGGTTGGAGACTGAAGAGGGTAGAATAGGAGATAATGGCCATAAAGTTTCTTTGACCTTAAGGACTCACAGGAGCCGGGCGTGGTGGCGCACGCTTGTAATCCCAGTACTTGGGAGGCGGAGACCGGAGGATCCGGGTTCGCAGCCAGCCTCAGCTACTTAGTGAGGCCCTCCGCAACTTCGTGAGACCCTGTTTCAAAATAAAGAATAAAAAATAGGGCCGGGCTGTAGCTCGGAGGTAGAACACCCCTGGGTTCCATCCCTGCTACCGCAAAAAAAAAAAAAGGACCCATGGGCAAAGTGCAGAAATGGTACAAAAAAAAATCTCCCTCTCATTCTTTTCGTGAGATGGAAATTACCATGAAAAAGATTAAAGGCAACAGGAATTGTTTCTTTCATTTGAACCAGAAAAATAGCTGGAAACAGTGGTCCCATAACTGATACCTCATTATTCTTTTTTTTTTTTTTTTTTGGTACTGAGGATTGAACCCAGGGGGAAATTCTACCTCCAAGCTAAATCCCCAGCCCTTTTAGTGCTGAGAGTAACTAAGTTGCTGAGGCAGTCCTTGAACCTGTGATCCTCCTGTCTCAGCCTCCCAAGCACTGGGGTTACAGGCATGCACCACCGCACCCAGCTTTGATACCTCATTATTCTTGAACGTGCCTGTGCATTCTACTAAGCACTAAAGCTTGGCTCCCATTTCTACCCAGAGAGATGAATGCATCTGTTCTCAGTACAGAAACCTGTATACCACTCATTTATTAACTGCAAGACTTAGCATTAAAAAAAAGTTCTCCAGGGGGCCCCTGCGCAGCCGTCCCAGCCCTTGTACCACCCAGAGTGTGTTTTGCACTAATTCTCACTCCTGTTAAGCTCCAGGAGGAAGTGCAGATGACTCCTAGCCAAAGTTAACATCTTCCTCATCTTCCTCTGCAGTTCTTACTCCATCTTAAACACATCGTCATCCAACTCGCTCACGTTTGGAGATGCAGTCTTGGAGAGGCGGCAGTATGAGGACCAGGGGCTGGGGGAGACGACGCCTCTTACTATCATCTGCCAGCCCATGCAGGTAAGTCTGGTTGCCAGGCTCATATCCTCAAGTCTAAGCAAGATGCCCTGAGAACCTGCTTCCCAAGTATCAGCATAGCTCTGGCTGCCCGTGAAGGGTCCCCGATCTCTTGGGGGAGAAGATGCACCAGATTATAGAAGATGCACAGCAATTCAAGGCTAGGAAGAGTCATAGTGGTGTTGACAGTGACCACCAGCATTTGAGTCTGGACTAAGAAGGAAAGTTGTTCAGACAGAAGAGATTTCCCCCCTAGAGTATGTATAAGGTCCACAGTTGTATCTGCTTTGTAGGTTGATATGAAGACTAAAGGAACTAAGAAAATCAGGCTCTCAGCACAGTAATTGGCATACAGAGAGCGCTCGAAATGTGTTTCCTAAGAAAGGTTGGAAGCCGTGTGTGGTGTCGCATGCCTCTAACCCCAGTACTTGGGAAGCTGAGAGAAGAGGATTGCTAGTTTGAGGACAGCCTCAGCAACCTAGCAAGACCCTGTTTCAAAACAAAAAATTAAAAAGGGCTGGAGTGTAGCTTGGAGATAGAATGCCCTTGGGTTCAATCCCCAGCAATACAAAGAAAGAAAAGAAGGAGGGAGGGAGGGAGGGAGGGAGGGAGATGGGAGGAAGGAGAGAGGGCGTAGTTGTTGATAGTGTCCTGGGAGGACAGTGCTGAAGAGAAAACTCCAGTAGCATTAGGACGATTCTTTTTCCCTTAAGACCACGTGGTCACCACTATACCTAGAGGTGAGGCAGACACATTCATAGCAACAGAAGTCCTCACTCCCTAGAGAAGCTGATGAAACATCCCTTTTAGGGAGAAAGCTGTCCTGCTAGATATCTATCTCTTACCTAACGGCTAGTTTTACCAGTGACCTATAACTTAAGTGGTCTTCCTGTCTCTGTAGTGGCCAAATGCTAATCCTACCCAAATTAGCAGCAGCAATGATGAAACCACTTTCATAACCCTTCTTATTTTACAAAGCACCTGTGATTTATCCCCTCGGAGCCTCAGAATCACCTGTGGGATCTATAGGATGAGTCTTATTGCTCTCGTTTTACAAACAGACCCACTTGAATGCAAGGCGGTTGAGGGGCTTGTGCGAGTCACACGTTGGCAGGACTTGGGCTGGAGCTCAGCTCGCCTGGCTCCAGGACTTGTCTCGTGGGCCCTGCATTGCCTCGCTGTTCACATCTCTTCCTCTGCAGCCCCTGAGAGTCAACAGCCAGCCGGGCCCTCAAAAGCGGTGCCTCTTCGTGTGTCGGCACGGGGAGAGGATGGATGTGGTGTTTGGGAAGTACTGGCTCTCCCAGTGCTTTGATGCCAAAGGTGAGTACCATAGCCCCCCTCTTTTCCACGGTTTTGCTTTCTCTGGTTTCAGTTATCCACACTCAACTATAGTCTGAAAATAGTACGTGGAAAATTCCAGAAATAAATAAGTCTTCAGTTTTATATTGCCCTTCATTCTGAGTAGGGTGATGAAATCTTACGCTACCCAACTCTGTCCTGCCTAGGCGAATCATCCTTTTGCCCAGTGTATCAACACTGGATATGCTACCCTCCTGTGAGTGGCCTGGCAGCCATCTTGGTTATCAGATCTCCCCTAACAGTGCCACAGTGCTTGTGTTCAAGTGCTTGTATTACACAGCCCCCTGTCGCCGCATCCCAGTGCCCACATCATTCACCCCACTTCACCTCATCACAGGGACATTGCCTCATTTCACATCCTCACAAGAAGGATGAGTAAAGTCCAGTGAGATATCTTATGAGAAAGACCACGTTCACATAACTTTTATTACAGTAGATTGTAATAATCATTCTATTTTCAGTTATTGTTAATCTCTTGTTGTCTAATCTATGATTAGTTGTTGTTAATCTCTTATTTTATTTAATTCACAAATTAAAGTTTATCTTAGGCATGGTACTGGAGGCTGAACCCAGGGACATTCTACCTCTGAGCTACACCCCAGCCCTATTTCATTTTAATTTGAAACAGGGTCTTGCTAAGTTGCTGAGTGTCTCGCCAAGTTGCTGAGGCTGGCCTTGAACCCACTATCTTCCTGTCTCAGCCTCCCAAGTACTTGGATTACAGGCATGCACCACCATGCCCAGCTATCTTAGGTGTGTTTGTATAGCAAAACAAAACAAAACAAAAAACATAGTCTGTACAGAGTTCAGTACAATCTGGTTTCAGGCATCCACCAGGGTCTTGGAACACATCTGCCTGTGTACTGCCGTAGTTGATGGGCCTGCTCAGCTTCCGCATACCTGTCATGACCTGGAGGAAACAGAGTAAAGCTATAGTTGTCTACACAGAGTAAAGCTATAGTTATCTACACAGATTCCAGCCCCATTGGAAAATGCCTGGAATCTGTAAGTCCTTCCTTATTGTCTTGAGTTTTAGGGAAGGGGTGTTTTTATCCCCATTCTACAAATTGAGGACCCAAGGATGGAAGAGTAGATGTCTTGCCCATGGTCGTATGGCACAGAGTTTCCTCCATTAAACTCTGAAGGCCAGTATGGAGAAGGCCTGGCTCAACTAGTTCCATTTTCATTTGAGTAACTTCTTTTTTTGCTTTTTGTTGTTTTTTTGTTTGTTTGTTTGTTTGTGTGTGTGTGTGTGTGTGTGTGTGTGTGTGTGCTGAGGATTGAACTCAGGGGCATTCTACCCCTGAGCTACACTCCCAGCCCTTTTTTATTTCTTATTTTGAAACAGGGTCCCACTAAGTTGCTGAGGCTAGCCTTGAACCTGGAATCCTCCTATCTCAGCCTCCCAAGTACTGGGATTACAGGTGTATGCCACTACGCCCGGCTTGAGTGGCAATTTAAGATAGGGACTTGCCTGTCAGAAAATTCCTCCTGCTTTAGAGTGTCTGGTTGTTGTTTTCACTTGGAAACTATCTCATGTCACTTTGGTCAGCAGAATGGAAGAGTGGATTCTAAGCCTGTCTACCAAAGTGTCACATTCAATATTTTCCATTAGCTCCGGAGAGCTCAATTCAGTCACTTTGACTAAGAAGGAGGGGGTGTCAGGATCAGTGAGGGAAGTCCTAAGGAAACAAGAAACTCGTGTAGCCTCTGCGTGACCTTTTTTTTCAGGCCGCTACATCCGCACCAACTTGAACATGCCTCATAGCTTACCTCAGCGGAGCGGGGGCTTCCGGGATTATGAGAAGGATGCACCTATCACTGTGTTTGGTTGCATGCAAGCAAGACTGGTAGGTAAGTGTCCGGGAGGGACGCACAGCCTTTCCTGGCTCCTTCTTTAAACAACTGGTGACAAGTGTATGCCAACACACCTCCTGGTGTTTCCCTTAACTGCCACAGGTGATCTGTTTCCTCAATTCAAAAGGGATTTCTTCTGCCACTATTAGGTTCAGGACCCTGGCTTGCTTTACCAAAGTGAACAAGACCTGGTCCCTGTCAGAGAAGAGGGTGATGGGGAAGGTCAGGCTTATTTTATTCTACCACTGGCGTGGCAGACAGGTTGGATTCGAGTTCAAGACAGCAGCATCTGCCAAGGTAGCTGTAAGAAAAGGGCAAGGGTCAGGAGAAAGGGGCCTTAGACTTGCTGAATTTACAGAGGCCAACTGATGCTTTGAAGATGCTCGGTTCTTTGTAGGTCTATCCCATACTGCCCATGAAGAGACAATACCTTGTCCTGTTCAGTCACTTAACATTTTTTTTTTTTTTTTTTGCGGTACCGGGGATTGAACGCAGGGGCGTTCTACCTCCGCGCTACGCCCCCGGCCCTATTTTTTTTTATACTTTATTTTTGAAACCGGGTCTCACGAAGTTGCGGAGGGCCTCACTAAGGAGAGAGAGACAGAGAGACAGGGAGAGAGAGGGACAGGGAGAAAGAGTGCTGAGGCTGGCCACGAACCCGGATCCTCCAGTCTCCGCCTCCCAAAGTACTGGGATTACAAGCGTGCGCCACCACACCCGGCTTGTCACTTAACATTTATTGATCATTTACTCCGTGAAAGGTGCTGAGCTAGGTGCTGGGGACCCATATTTGCAAGTCCTCACCTGAGGTGGACAAATATCATGTCATCTGAGTAACAGAGTTGTGCACAGAATATTATGGGAGTACACACACACACATGCACACACACAACATATAAAGACATATAAGTCAGGCGTGGTGGTGCACACCTGTCATTCCAGTACTTGGGAGGCTGAGACAGGAAGATGCAGTTCAAGACCACCCTCAGCAACTTAGTGAGACCCTAAGCAACTTAGCAAGACCCTGTTTCAAAATAAAAAATAAAAAGGACTGGGGGTGTAGCTCAGAGGTAGAATGCTCCTGGGTTCAATCCCCAGTACCAAAAAAATAAAAGGAAATATAAAAGAAGAGAGGTAAGCAGGAACCTGAAGTAGCTGAGTGAAGAAAGAGGAGGAAAAGGAAGGCATTTTCAGTAGAAAGGACAATATAAACCAAGTCACAGAGGTAACGAATAGGGTCAAGAGTCCTGGGGAAAGAATCTCTTCTGCCTCCCTCTCTCCCTTCCTTCCTTCCTTCTTTCCTTCCTTCCTTCCTTTTTTTCCTCCCTCCCTCCCTCCCTCCCTTTTTTCCCCTCCCTTCCTTCCTTCCTTCCTTCTTTCCTTCCTTCCTTCCTCCCTCCCTCCCTCCCTCCCTTCCTTCCTCTTTCTCTCTCTTTCTTTCTTTCATACTGGGGATTGAACCCAGGGGCATTCTACCTCCAAGCTACACCCCCATCCCCTTTTTATTGTTGAAACAGGGTCTCACTAAGCTGCTAAGAGTCTTGCTAAGTTGTTGAGACTAGCTTCACACCTGCGATCCTCTTGTCTCAGCTTCCCAAGTACTGGGATTATAGGTGTGCACCACCATGCCTGGCACTCTTATTTCTACAGCATAAATTGTGAAGCAGGGCAGGAGACGGACTGGCAAGATGGATGAAGACAAGTGGATGGAAGACCTTGATGGCCATGTCAAGAGTTTACCATGTTTGGAGTTTACCAAGTAGAAAAAAGAAGTGGATTCCATGAAGAAAGAAAGCATCAGATGTAGGGATTTAGCTCTGGTGTCCACCAGCATGACCAGTGGAGACCTGTCTAGCACAGAGTGAAACTAAAGCACGACCTAATTTTCACAGTACATGTCCTCTCTCTCTGTCACAACACAGAGGTCAGAGCATTGTCCTGTTCGAAGTCGAGCATTATCCTGTTTCTAGGTCTCTCCTTGGAGGACATTTTATACTTGTTGGCACCAGAGAAGGAAAGAAAAAGGCAATAAGGGGCTGTTGCTTGCTCTCTTCCATAAAAACACTTATGAGAGAGTTTGTTGGAAACAAGGCTGATATTCCTGGCTCTATGTGAGCCCCACTAGGAAAGAGAGGATTACGGGGGTCTGCTTGGCAACCCGTTACTTTGAGGGTCAAGATGAGGCTGAGAAAATCTATCAGACTGATTCTTCTTGAATTTTCTCTCCAGGTGAAGCCTTATTAGAAAGTAACACCGTTATCGACCACGTGTATTGCTCCCCGTCCCTACGCTGCGTTCAGACTGCACACAATATCTTGAAAGGTGAGACTCTCAAGATGACAAAGGTCAACTAGTCCATCCCCGTCTGTAGGCACCTGATTATCACAGGGCTGTGGGATATTCACCAACTATAAACTTTGCATCTGGAATTTTTAATAAAGATTCTTGCACAAGATGACCGGCCTTGCACAAATCACAAAATCACACTGTGACAGCATAAACCAGATCAAAGGAAGAATACTTATAGTGTTCTTCCTGAGAGTAAAGTCCTCTTGGATGAGTTGTGGGCTTGCAAAATATGCAGAGCTTCTAGAGCAACGATTCACTCTGTGCACTTACATAGTCAAATCATTCTTGAATTTTCTTAGCTTTAATCTGTTGGTTGCCAACTTACAGCAGCATTGATGCTCCTGGGAGTCTTGGATCTTTTTTTTCATACTTTTATTGGTGCATTGTAGTCTCACATCATTATGTAGTCGAGAGAGAGAGGGACATACATGCAGACAGCACTTGGTGAGCTACCCCCGGCTCCCTCCCACCTCCCTCCCCCTCCCCATACATGATATTGAGATTGGCATTGGTAATTTCACGTATGTATGTAACATCAGTGGAAATGTTTGCTTCGTTGGTTCTCCTCCCCCTCAATACCACCCTCCTCTAAACCCCCTCCATCACTCCACTGGAGTTTCTCCTCCATTATCTAACGTCCCTCTTGTATCCCAATTACCCCTTAGCTTCTGAAGATGAGAGAAAACATATGACCCTTCACTTTCTGTGACTGGCTAATCTCACTTCATGTTCTCCAGGTCCATCCATTTTCCTGCAGATGACATAATTTTGTTCTCCTTTATTGCTCAGTATAATTCCATTGTGTGTATATCCCATAATTTTGTAATCCATTCATCTGTTGATGATCTGGCTATTGTGAATTGTGCTGCTACAAACATGGATATGCATGTATCACTATACTATTCTGATTTCAATCCTTTTGGAAAGATACCCAGGAGTGGTATAACTGGATTGTATGGTGGATCCATTCCCAGTTTTCTGAGAAATCTCCACACTGATCTCCATAGCAGCTGCATTAATTTGCAATCCCACCAACAATGTATCAGAGTTCCTATTTCTTCACATCCTCACCAGACTTTGTTGTTGTTTGTCTTCTTGATGATTGCCATTCTGATTGGGGTTAGATGGGATCTTAGTGTAGTATTGATTCGCCTCTCCCTGATTGCTAATTCATATATTTTTTGGTCATTTGTATTTCTTCTCTTTTGAAGTATCTTTTTAGTTCCGTTGCCCATTTCTTGATTGGGTTATTTGGTGGTTTGTTTGTTTGTTTTTAATTTTAAGTCTTTAAAGTCCTTTTTATACTCTAGATATTAATCTTCTATCAGAGGAGTCACTGGCAAAGATCTCCTATTCTGTAGGTTTTCTCTTTAGACTCTTGATAGCTTCCTTTGCTGAACAGAAACTTTTTTTTTTTTTTTTGCAGTACTGGGATTGAACCCAGGGGCATTCTACCTCAAAGCTACACTCCCAGTCCTATTTTTTTATTATTTATTTTGAAACAGGGTCTCACTAAGTTGTGGAGGGCCTCACTAAGTAGCTGAGGCTGGCCGCAAACCCAGATCCTACAGTCTCAGCCTCCCAAGTACTGGAATTACAAGTGTGTGCCACCACGCCTGGCAAATAGAAGCTTTTTAATTTAATGCCATCCCATTTATTAATTCTTGTTTCAGTTTCCTGAGCTTTGGGGTCTTATTGAAGAAGTTTCTACCAGGGCCTATATGTTGGAGTGTTGGACCTGTGCTCTCCTCTAGTAATTTCAAAGTTTCTTGTCTAAGCCCAGGTCTTTGATCCATTTTTAAGGAGAGAGGTTGAGGCTTAATTCTCCTTATAAGGAGAGAGGTTGAGGTTTAATTCCATGTTTCTACAAATGGATAACCAGTTTTCCCAACAACATTTGTTGAAAAGGCTGTCTTTTCTCCAGCATATGTTTTTGGCACCTTTGTCAAAAATAAATTGACACTAAGTGTGTGGATTTGTTTCTGTATCTTCTATTCTGTTCCATTGGTCTATGTGTCTATTTTTGTGTCATATCATGCTGGTTTTATTACTATAGCTCTGCAGTATAATTTGAAGTCAGATATTGTGATGCCTCCTGCATGGTTCTAATATATTGCTCAGAATTTTTTTCACTATTCTGAGTCTTTTTTTTTTTTTCAGTACTGGGGATTGAACCCAGGGGCATTCTACCTCTGAGCTATACCCCCAGTCCTATTTTTTTATTCTTTATTTTGAAACAGGGTCTCACTAAGTTGCAGAGGCCTCACTAAGTAGCTGAGGCTGGCCACGAACCCAGATCCTCCGGTCTCAGTTTCCCAAGTACTGGGGATTACAAGCATGCACCACCAAACCCAGCTTGGGTTTTTTATTTTTCAAAATGAATTTTAGGACTGATTTTTCTTGCTTTATGAAGAATGGTATTTTAATAGGAATTGAATTAAATCTATAGAGCACTTTTGGTAGGATGGCCATTTTGATAATATTTATTCTGCCTATCTAAGAGCATGGGAGGTCTTTCTATTTTCTAAGAGTTTCTTCAATTTCTTTCTGTAGTGTTTTATAATTTTCATCATAGAGGTCTTTTACCTCCTTGGTTAGATTTATTCCTAGGTATTTTATTGTTTTTGAGGTTATTATGAATGGAATTTTTTCCAGATTTCTTTTTCAGTGGATTCATGATTGGCCTATAGAAAAGCTACTGATTTTTTTGGATTGATTTTGTATCCCGCTACTTGGCTGAATTTGCTAATCAGCTCTAGAAGCCTTTTGGTTGAGTTTTTTTGTTTGTTTGTTTGGGGGGGTGTCTTCTAAGTATAGGATCATATCATCTGCAAATAGAGATAATTCCAGTTCTTCTTTTTCTTTTCCTATTTGTATTCCTTTGATTTCCTTCTCTTGCCTTATCACTCTGGCTAGTTTCAAGCATTATATTGAAAAGGAGTGGTGATAGTGGGCATCTTTGTCTTGTCTCTGATTTTAGAGGGAATTCTTGCAGTTTTCCCCCCATTCAATATGATGTTGACTTTAAGTTTGTTGTATATTTCTCAAATCTTAATCACCCTGTGTAGTTAGTTAATAGTTGGGAAAACTATAAAAGCACCATTGCTATAAAGAAACTCAACTTTCACCCTAAAACTCATGGAAGTTTGCATTACTGTGGTTTCCATTCTCATTTCATTGGAAGGAATACTGGAAAAACAAAACAAACAGAATTGGACTGTATATTTAAGCCAAACAAATGAGCCAGAAGTACTCAAGATCATATAAAGGAACATTTCCTACTTTGAGAGTAATGTCACTACAATAAAACACAAGATGTGTGCACTGGTACTTGTAAACATTCAACATTAGATTTTCTGATAGGGAAGATGAGTAGTTTACATGATATCCAAGTACCGTGTAAGCTATTGTATAGTAGTGGATGCTAAGAGAATACTTGAAGTTTTCTGGTAGTCAGGAATTTACTTCAAAAGGAGGAATCACGATAATCACAGAATTGAATAAGTTCTGTGTATAATGGCCTGTGATTTTTTTTCCTGAAATTAAATACCACTTAAAGCCAGAATATGTCCTGAAGATGTGGCCAGAGTATTAAACTCATGTGTTGGTAAAACACAAAAATCATAACTTTGCCCAAAGCCACATGCCTTTCCACTCCTTTTGGGATTTTTGTAACAATTTGACCTATATTTTTCCACTGAGAGCATAATGGTGCTTCCTTCATCTTCGTTCTATTTTATCTCTAAGGTTTACAACAAGAGAATCACTTGAAGATCCGTGTTGAGCCTGGCTTATTTGAGTGGACCAAATGGGTTGCTGGGAACACTTTACCTGCGTGGATACCTCCATCAGAGTTAGCGGCGGCCAACCTGAGTGTCGATACAACCTACAGGTAACCCTCTGACCGCGCCGCCTCCTGAGGCCAGCGTGGAAGCACTTTGCAGCCACCAGCCCAGGCTAGTCAGGAGATGAAGGGCCAGAGGTACCTACGGGCAGTTGTCCACAGTCGTGAAGCCCAAGCTGTGATCTGAGAAGCGAACTGGAAAGAAGCCAGCATTCCCCGTATTTAGGAGAGTGTAAATCATATTCTCCGCCCCAGCCCTTACTCGTGTTGCATTTTCCTGACTTTATTTATATCTATTTCAGTGTGATAAGAAAGCCATTTAGCATTCTAGGACCATGTGCCGGGTAATAGGATGCAGCTCAGAAGCCTGCTGGGAGGCAGGGGAAATGAGTGTCTCCTGCCTTGGAATTTCACTTTTAATTTTCCAAAGCATGTATAATTCTCTGTCCTAGCCACTACACCCTGCTCTTGTTTTTTATTTTGAAACAGGATCTTGCTAAGTTGCTGAGTCTGACCTCAAACCTATAATCCTCCTGTCTCAGCTTCCCAAGTACTGGAATTATAGGCATGTGCTATGGTGCCCAGCTGGGATTTTTTTCTTTTTACTTTAAAATATAGATTGCTTCCAGCTGATAATCCACATGTATGCAATTAAGAATTAGCCAGCTGGGCGTGGTGTTGCATGTCTGTAATCCCAGGACTTGAGAGGCTGAGATAGGAGGATCACAGGTTCAAGACCAGCCTCTGCAACTTAGCGAGACTCTCAGCAACCTAGCAAGACCCTGTTTCAAAAAAAATAAAAAGGGCTGGAGGTATATCTCGGAGGTAGAATGTCTCCAGGTTCAGTCCCTGGTACCACAAAAAAAAAAGAAGATGAATTCACCAATAATAATACAGTTACATTAACCATCAAAAATCCACTAAAGCATTTCTAAATTCCTCTTTGTGAAAGGACAGATAGTCACAACCATCGTGGTGGGGATTTAAACTTGTTTTTCTTTAGAGCAGAATTTGGAACAAGCGACCAATACAAGCACAGCTTTCTTCCTTGTGCTATCAGTTGAACATTCACTTCAAATCCTTACCGAAACCATGAAGGAAGCCATGTGAGCTTCTGGCCCGGCAAGGAGAACACCCTTTTGCCACACACACTTCATGTTGCTCTGCAGATCGCCCATGACTTCAGCGCGTGCTACTTCTTCTTGCTTTAAAGGAATTAGCATTCCTCAAAAATAAAAACAAGTCAGGAACCTGATCCCTTAACCCCCTTCACACTGTGTTCTGTCCCCTCTCTGGCCACTGTTCTAGCCTTGGGGGCGGGGATTGTGGTCTCCACGGCAACAGCATCAGCAGCACCATTCCTGGCCTGAAACGGGTGGGGCTGCTGCCACTTTGGTAAGGTGACTTCCGTCACGCCCATTCTGGCCAGCGTGGGCCGTCTGTGTCTTCAGTTTCCCGCCGAGGTGTGTTCAGTGGAACTTCCCGAGCTGACCTACAAAGTTCTCCAAAGTCCTCCCAGCTGAGCCTTTCCGTGCGCATGGAAAACACGCCCAGGCACACCCAAACCACACACCCCATCACCGCAGTGCCAGGGGAAGGATGGATGCCAACAATTTGGGGATCAGGGCATGGTTCTAATTCCTGCTTTTCTTTTCCTTGTCAGCAAATCAAAATCCAATTCAACCCTTCTCTGTCTGGGATGGAGGGAGGGGGAAAAAGCCTCTAATTCTATTAATCAATTAAGAAAGTCAAAGTTAAGGCATGGGAGAGACACTGCCCCAGAGCTAAACTCCCCGTGGAATTAACGATGCCAAGTGCACAGGCCTTTTGAAGCAAGTAAGAGAAGCCAAAATGAATGAAGACATGGAGTGATGAGAAGAGCAGCCGGCCCTGGGAGCCGGGTGGTACGAATCAAATGCAGTCTGCTTAAAGAGCCCTGCCACCTTGCATCAGGGCTGGCAGGGAACGGGAGGGAGTGGGGCCTGGAAGCCACGTTAGGGAAACTTATTAGGCTGGTGACTCATCAAAGCATCCGCCACAGGCAGCAAGAGCTAAGCCAGGGCAGCAAGGCAGAAAAATTAAAATGCGTACCAACGGGGCAAGGCTCCAGCATAGGAAACATGGCCCTGACACCTGGGGGTACAGGGGCTGGGGCAGGAGGTGGATCTGGAGAGCGAGAGGGGCCACAAATCACGGGGTGGGGCCCAGGGCAGAAGCCTGAGCCAGAGCAGGTGGGAGTGGAGAGAGGACAAGGGAGCACAGCGTTCTTAGAACCCCACCTGAGAACTAAGCGCAGAGTTCCAGGTGCAGGGGTGGTCGGAAGCCCACCTGAGGACGGCACAAGGCCCTGCAGGCGTGAGAGGCTTCACCTCTGCCCCATGCCCATGGGGACGGTCAGAATCCGGAGCCATTCACGGGTCAGCTTCAGGGTGCTGGGAGAAGCTGAAGGCAAGACCGGCCAGCAGGAGCTGGATCCCAGTGTCCGCCCTGCTCTTCACTTACATGAATCTCACACATCGCTACATGGTCTGCCTTCGAAGTGACTCCTTGGGCCATGCAGAGTGGCCCGATGTCACAGTGTAGGGGAAGGGAGCCACTCCTGGGAGACCAAGTG
This sequence comes from Glis glis, assembly GCA_004027185.1. Taxonomy (NCBI): domain Eukaryota; kingdom Metazoa; phylum Chordata; class Mammalia; order Rodentia; family Gliridae; genus Glis; species Glis glis. The sequence continues at coordinate 99,192 of PVJS01001220.1, forward strand.
GTGTACGTGGTATTGGAGCCGGATGCAAGGCGGGGATGGGGGAGAAGAGGAGGACAGAGTTTGCTCCAGAGCATGGAGGCCCAGCGCTAGCAGCGAGGGTTCATGTCTCTACCAATTCCTCAGGATCTGGTGAGAGTCCGCGGGTTGTTTCCTGGAGAAACACTTGGGAAGAAAGAAGCTTAGAAAGGGCAGGTTTGGCCGGGCGTGGTGGTGCACGCTTGTAATCCCAGTACTTGGGAGGCTGAGACCGGAGGATCCGGGTTCGCGGCCAGCCTCAGCTACTTAGTGAGGCCTCTGCAATTTGGTGAGACCCGGTTTCAAAATAAAGAATAAAAAATCGGGCCGGGGGTGTAACTCGGAGGTAGAATGCCACTGGGTTCAATCCCCAGCACCAAAAGGAAAAATAAATAAATAAAGGACATAGCTGAGCTGGACTCCGTGGCTCACACTTGTAGTCCCAGTACTGAACTTGGAGGATCGCAGGTTGAAGGCCAGCCTCAGCAACTTAGCAAGACTCTGTTTCAAAATAAAAAAGGGCTGGGGCTGTAGTTCAGAGATAGAATGTCCCTGGGTTCAATCCCCAGTACCACACACACACCAAAAAAAAAGACATATCTGTACTCAAAAACAAGATAAATCTCTACTTAGTGAGGCCCTCCGCAACTTCGTGAGACCCGGTTTCAAAATAAAGTATAAAAAATAGGGTTGGGGGTATGGCACAGAGGTAGAACGCCCCTGGGTTCAATCCCCAGTGCCGCTAAAAAAAAAAAAAAAAAACAAGATAAAAATCTCATGGACCAGAAATTCCAAAGAGTACAGGGAGGTAGGTGGGAGCAGGGCGAGGCAGGCCCCGTGAGCATTGGTGGCTGGGTCACCAGGACCAGCTTTGCTCCTCCTCCTAAATGCCTCTGTAGATCATGTTGTAATTATTGTTTGTGTCAACCACCTCCCACCCAGTCCACAATAGAGAGATCCCAAGCACAGAAATTGGATTCTCTTCACCTTTGTGTTCCCCCGGCTTCTCCTACTGCCAGGCGGATGGCCTGTGTTGAAAATAAGAGGGAAAGAGAAGGAAAAGCCTGGTGGAACTCTTGTCAGCTCACAAATCAGATGGGCTGAACATCTGCTTTAAAAGCCTGTCCCTCTACAGCGCCGGAAGCGAGGCTTGGGCATCCCTGCTGATGGGAATAGGTAGCAAAATCTAATCCCTGCCTTGCTTCCTGTTGGCTGTATGATTAGGACCATCGATGACCAATGGTCAGTAAAAGTAGTTGAACTGCATGTACGTATCCTGCGGGCAAAACGCACCGTCTCATTTTTCAGCAGGTAACTGGAACACCATACAGATAGCCTTTATTGTGTACATTTCAAGCCCGTGTCCTTGTAGCGAAAGCACCCTTCCCTTTACTTCCTTCCTGTCTAGGGACATGGATAACAGGTATCTGCAGACTTTACAAAGGTCTTGAAATAAAGGGTTAGAATGATAGCAGTTGCTTCATCTCGGGATCAAGTGTTTTAATTTCTTTTGTTCGTTTTTCTGTTCCAGACCTCACATTCCAGTCAGCAAATTAGTGGTTTCAGAATCCTATGACACTTACATCAATAGGAGTTTCCAAGTAACAAAAGAAATTATAAGTGAATGTAAAAGTAAAGGTAGGTGTGTTTTGGACTCCATATTTACGTATGTCATCATCTCTCCATCATGGTTAATGGGCGACTCAAGATGTCGGAGGGTGCTTTGACAGACGTGCTTAAGAGGAAAGAGACACATTTCCTGGCTCTCTTCTAGATTCTTCCACATTAAATCAGTAGTATTCCCTGAGTACCTAAAATGAGAGGTTTTCCAGAGAAACACACCAGACATAGTAACTCTACTAAATAACTTGGGTTATTAGCTGGTCATCTTGCACCTGATGGGGGGTGCAAGATGCAAATTCCTTCGTGAAATTCCCAGAAGCTTTCCAGAGTCACCTTCTTTGCCTATAATGGTCTTGGAACATGGACACGTACACATAAACCTACCTTCACAGACACATGGGCCGTCCATGCCGCCACGTGCTACTGCATTTCCTAAAGATTGAGCTCAAATATTTAATGATACATAGGGTGGACTGTTCACTATAAGTTTTAAGTTAATATATTCATAGAGCAAAGACTGTAATAACGTACACGAAAATGTTAACGGTGGGTATCCCTGGGCCACAGTAGACAGGTGGTGCCCACCTCCCTGGTACCACTCACGGGCTTCTCACTGCTGTGAAGATGAACAGCCGGGCCATCCACCAGGTCTCCAGGCTCACAGTTCTCCTGTGGCGACATTTGAAACTGTGTGAGAAGGGCTGCCCCAGGGAATGGTTCTATATCTTAACTGTAGTGGTCGTTGCACAAGGATACAGGCGTGAAGAGAGCTACAAAACTATGTAATTACACACCAATGAGTATTTAGAAGCTGGGGGAGGCTGGGCGTGGTGGCGCACGCTTGTAATCCCAGTACTTGGGAGGCGGAGACTGGAGGATCCGGGTTCGCAGCCAGCCTCAGCTACTTAGGCCCTCGGCAACTTCGTGAGACCTGGTTTCAAAATAAAGGATAAAAAATAGGGCCGGGGGTGTAGCTCGGAGGTAGAATGCCCCTGGGTTCAATCCCTGGTACCGAAAAAAAAAAAAAAAAGCTTGGGGAGATCTGAATAAGCTGAGGGTGTTGTACCAGTGTCTGTTTTCTGGTATTGATAGAGCACCATAGTTATGAAAGATGTAACCGCTGGGGAAGGGTGGGTGGAGGGACCTGAGACCTCCTTAATGTGTGTGTATATGTGTGTAAACTCCTATGACTCTATAATCACATTTTTCTTTTATTTCATTCTTTGAAGTGTGTGTGTGTGTGTATGTGTGTGTATGTGTTGGTAGGGATCAAACCCAGGGTCTTGTGCATACTAGGCAAGTGCTCTACAGTTGAGCTACATCCCCAACCCTTTTTTAAAACTGTTTTAATTGATGCATAATAATTATACATATTTATGGCATATGGTGTCATATTTCAATACATGTATACAATGTGTAATGATCCAATCAGGGTAATTAGCTTTTCTCTCTCCTTAAACATTTATCATGTCTTTGTATTGGGTATAATTATTTTAAGTGAAAATAATTTTAAGAAAGAAAATATGCTGACTTAAGAATGAAGAATAAGCCGGGCGTGGTGGCACACGCTTGTAATCCCAGTACTTGGGAGGCGGAGACCGGAGGATCCGGGTTCGCGGCCAGCCTCAGCTCTCTCTCTCTCTCTCTCTCTCCCTATCTCTCTCTCTCTCTCCCTTTCTCTCTCTCTCTCTCTCTCTCTCTCTCTACTTAGTGAGGCTTCCGCAACTTCGTGAGACCCAGTTTCAAAATAAAGTATGAAAAATAGGGCCAGGGGTGTAGGGCGGAGGTAGAACGCCC